>JAUBOD010000222.1:1951934-1962128 GCA_032353885.1 Nothura maculosa | reverse complement strand
CCAGGTTCTCCAAAACCGACTTGCAGTGACTTCAGTTTGGCCCTTTTATTGATGAGCAGAAAGGTGTCTGAAGTAACCGATCATATCTGTGTTTTTGCAGCTCCTACTAGGTCTGTGTAGGGTTTAGGCATTTAAATGCCTTTGTCTCATAATCTACCCTTAAATACATGAAGCAAGCAGAGATGAATAATTAGTTTTAGGTTTTTTTAAGGTTTATATGTCTAATGTGGGCAACTAGATGCCTAATCCCCACAAGATTTCTCTATGACTACACGTGCCATTTAGGTGTAAACATTTCAAACAGGGAGTTGTGCAATTAAAAGCCATTTGCACAATCAAATAGCCATTTTGTGTTATGCAGTCAGCCATTGCATAAACATCTAGTCATCTCTCTTCATTCTGTTGCATGGACTGGGGCCTTTCCCTACATGTGGTGTGACACTTAAAATGCAATTACTCAAAGCACTATCACATATTTTTTTTTCTTATTTCTAGTATTTCACAACATTCCAAGGAATACATATTATTATGTTGTGTCCAAGTAATTCAGAATAATAACTTGAAACGTCCCCATGAGGCCAGATGATTTTTGTCAGATCAGCTGCCCATTTTGAGCAGAGAATTTTTTAATTTGTTTATTTGCTTGCCAGAGCACTTTTTTAAAGGATTTTAGTATCATCAATTGTATGTGCTGGTGAAGAATGTTAATATATAAATACTCGAGTGGTGGAGAGAGTCCAGACGGAGTGTTATTTACTGACATTTGGAACTGTATAACAACACAAACAGTTATTTGCAGATGTAAAATATAAGCTTGAATTTCAACCTACACTCTTAGGAGTGAAACATGCTCAATGCTTCTAGCAGGCATGTTAGATGTGTGCCTAAAGCACACTTTTTGGAGCATGTTTCAAGATTTCCTGTTTCCTTTGAATGACCTTTAGTAAAAGAGGCACCTGTGCTTGGCACCACAGCCTAGTCGATGGCTGCGCTCCGTTAAGGTGTCGTTCACAGCAGAGTTTGGGTTTTGCCTCTGTGGTAGTGGTGTCAGCTTTGCCAAGGGGCTGCCATATGGCCCAAGCTGAGATCATAGAATCATAGAATGCGTAAGGTTGGAAGGGACCTTAGAGGTCATCTAGTCTAACCTCCCTGCACACGCAGGGTCACCCAGAGCACATGGCTCAGGGCTGCATCCAGGCGGGTTTTAAAGATCTCCAAAGAAGGAGACTCCACAACCTCTCTGGGCAGCCTGTTCCAGTGCTCTGTCACCCTCACAGTGAGGAAATGCTTGATGAGTGACCTTTCCCTACTCACCCCCTGCAGAAAATCAGATAACCCTCAGTGCAGGGCATTTCACTGGGCACAGGGAGAGTAGAGGCAGAGCAAAGGCAAGCGATGGGTAGAGGCAGTGACTTGGTCTCACTAAGAGGCCAGCGATACCACCTTGTGCCATGCAGAGTGGAGAGGGTCGCTGGGAATGAGAGGCAAATCCCCTCTCCTTTACACATTGACCTCTTGTTGCTTGTGTGCTTGCTTGCTTCCTGCTCTAAAGCAAGCTGGAAAAAAAGCAGATGAGGAGTCTTCTTGTTTCATGATAATTGGCCTTTGCAGACACTAAGATTAAACCCTGCAGCCACAAGACCATCAGTTCTGCTTGTATTTTTTCCTTGCACTTTTATTGTGTTTCTCCCTAGATTTTAAATATAGTTTAACTAACAATCATGTCAGCAAATTAAACCATTGAGTCTCGGTAATTATTGCAATAAATTCATTCAAAATTAGTGATTACTGCAATCAAAGACCAGTTTCTTAGCCCATTAACAGCCCAAAGCAAAGTGACAATCTGGTTAACTGCTGGTAACAACCTATTTCATGGAGGTTATTGTTAACATAAATGCTTTAGCATAAATCTGTGGGAGATAACATTGCTAAATAAATTATCAGATTAATTCATGTGAAAATGCACAGGATTAAGTAGGCGAAAGGGAAAGAAAAAAAACCAGCAAAAATAACTAATAAAAATTGTTGTTTGGCTTTGAATTTGAGTTATTGAGGGAGGGAGGAAAAAAGAGGAGGTGAAAAAAAAAAGAATTCCCAAGTGTCTTTTCATTTTTGGTGGGATCTGAGCAGCTTCACCGTAGCTTGCTTTGCTCCATTGTCCAGAATCCCAAGTGTTTCATGGTGATGATGAGCAGACTAACACCCTCTCAGGCAAGAACACTCTGGAGGATGTTTCCCAGACCATATGTGGGTAAAACCAGCCCCAGTCTTCTCCAAGCACTTGCAGTCTCTTCCAACTGGATTGCTTTCCTTTGATCTTCTTCAGGCCCACACGTTTTCCATCCATGCCCTTCCTGCTGCAAGGCACTCAGGGCGCTGTGCTAGTTTTATTTCTTCTAGCTGAAGATCTTTAATATCAGAGAATTTCAAATAAGATCGGTTTACCTCCTCCTCAGTAAAGTTAAAAGGTTTTCAGTGGAAGAGCTATAAAACATCAAATATAGGGAATTGTTTGATTTCACTCCACTGAAATATTTTGTATTTTTAAAGAGGGGAATGCTTGAAGCAGGTGTAGATGTTAATATGGTTGGTAAAACTGTGCTAGAAAGGCTAGACTGGAATTAGTGCTGCTGTCTTGAGTGTTACCAGGATGTGCAGCTGTGAAGCCTATGTTGCCTTCTCCTCTTTCACTGGTGACTTCAAGATACTGCAAATCTATAATATCTGACACTGACTGAAAGTGACCATGAAGGAAACATAAATTCATGTTGACTTAATTTGTTATTGAAATTGTAAGTCAATAATCTTGAAAAGTAAATGATTGTGTAGTGCAATATTAGTTGTCTAACAAAAGATTAAAATTCAGGTAATCTTCATTGACTGTGCTAGGACAGTACCTAAAATAAAAATCTATGAGTAGATTAACATGTTAAGTAGTCAGTGGGGTTTTCAGGTTTTGATGGATTTGAGAGGAGATAAGTCTAGCAGGTTTTTTGTTGTTATTTTTACTGTGTATCACAGCTGCCATTTCTAGCCAGCTAACCACGTCTGTATATAAAACAGACAATAGATTATCGTATTACTTGTGCTTTCATGTCAAAACCACATTCATTTTCTGAGTCAGGTTCAATTCATCAACCAATATTTGCTCAAGGGTTTTAGCCAGCTACAATGTATCATTTTAATATTGTGTTGAGCATTGCTTTTATTCTAGAGGTCAAATAATTATTATCTTGATATTGTTATGGTTATTATTATGTAGATGTTATAAATTTCAGTTTTTGTTCACGTGCCATATGCTATTATGGATGTTTGCAAAGGTTGCTTATGTGGGTCTTAATCCGCCTCTTAAAAAGATATTTAATGTTTAACACATAAATAGCTATGCTTGATGTCAGAGGAGCTAACCCCATGCATAAAACTTTCCAGCACTTTGCTGAATCCGAACCTCGGTGCCCTCTCAAATGAAGACTGACTCAAATTAGCATTTAAAGTGAGTGCAATTCGTGCTAATGTGCTGGAAGTCATCCTGCAAGGCAGCAGGTTTCTGCAGCCATTGAAAAGGCAGGGATGGATCTTTTCGTTTCTGCCTCCTCTTGACTTTGTTCCTAAAACGTGGGGATTGCTGCAGTATTTAAGAGGAGGCTTCTGTGTGTGCAGTGTCTAGAACTTCATGCTACGGAGAATTAACCAAGCAGCTTGCAACATAACTGGTTCTTATCTGTGTCCCAGGAGCAGCAGTAGCTCGGTGAAGAAGGTGGCAAAGAAAAGAGAAGAGAAGCTGTTCCCTCCTCCCCTGTCCCCGCTGCTGGATGAGCCAGTGCACAGGCGGCACAACAGCGACAACAGCTCCTTCAGCCAGGAGACCAACATCATTAACACCTCCCAGACCAGCAGCTCATCCTCCTCTGTTTCCAAACACAGAAAGAATGAGAATAAATCCTCTTCTAACCCCAAAGGAATCTGTGTAAGTAGCAGACCTCAGTGGCTGAAAGAGAGCAAAGATAAAATGAAATTAACTCAGCTTTGTTCTATTTGATTTCTTTTCGAATACCTATTTTTCAATCCTTGCATAGGCCCACTCAAGAGCAGCAGGGAGTGGAGCTTTGCAGAGCTGTGAATAAGCAACTCTTGCAAATTCCATTCTTAGGCCAGCGTTAGACATCTCCTCGCGTTGTGCAGCACTCCCTGGCACATCTGGTCCCTGAGCTTTAGAAGAAAGCCTTTGCAGCAACCTAGGAGCTGCAATTACTCACTTGGCTCTCTAGCTCCAAAGTACATACATTTATGAAACAAAACTCAAAGTATTTTAGTATCCTACTCCAGATACTCAGCCAGAATATATTTTTATCCATAGCACATGCAGGATCACAAGTTCCAGAATCATACAGCCTGATAGTCAGGTTTATTTGCACCTTACCTCCATGGATCATGAAAGTAAATTTTTAAATTTGGGCATATGTAGCCCCATTTTTCACAGTTCCCCACTTCAGGAGAGGTTGCTAGCCCTGCACAGTCATGGTAAAACTCACAAGTTGCATGGGAATGTTCCTGACAAATCACTTCACCTTATTCATTCCTCCCTGTTGCTCTCTGATATCCTTGTGCCACTTCAAGCTGCGACAGTAATATCCATACCTTCAACTGAAATCAATGCCCAAGTGATCTCTCTGTCAGCAAATAATCAACACTATATGAACAGCAGGACTACTTCCCCTCGTGTCAAATTCATCCTTGGTCTGTTTGTTACTCTGGTGTCTGATACATTTGTCTACTCAAATCTATTAGAAGTCTTTCCTAGTTCTTTCCTCACTCTCTACTTTTCCATTTCTGGTTGTGGATCTGGCTTGATCTAAATGCTCCTCTCTTCAATTATGCTCCTCTCTTCAATCAATGCAAAGTCACAAATCTTGAGTTCTTCTTTCCATATTTCTGTCTGCCCTTTTAATGCATGGGAGAAGAAACCATTCTTTGCAGAAATGTGAGTAGACTTTTCAGAAACCTTAAAGTCATCTGATGATAATATAGGAAAGAAATTACGTTAGTATGATCCACCTCAAGTAAACTTGAATCAACCTCCAGCCCCTGCACATTTGATTTCCCCACCCTTGTTTTAAAGAGTATCTCTAGGAATACTCTCTTCTTTTGGGGAGTCAGTAGCACTGTGGTATGCAGGCTGAGTTTTCCTCTGAGGGGTTAATGAGGTCAGGTGAGGAATCACCAAAATAATCATCCATATTTAATTACACAGGCTCATTATATAAGAGCGTGGAACGGAGTTTTGTGAGGATGCAATTGTATGAATGTTACTTTGTGTTGTTGCTTGCTTTTGGTGAACACTTGATTGATCTACAGAGAAATAACAGCAGCCCTTTTCTCCAGGAGGAAGAATCCCACAGTGCACCAACAGCCAACACTCTCCTTGACACCAGCCATCTAGAAGCAGACATCTGGTCTGCAATGCCAGCGCTGTCCAATGGCAACCCCGAGCCCCGAAGGCCTAAAATAACATTTGATGATGTGTGAGTACTCTTGGGTGTTTTTGTGCCAACTGTGTTGTATGGTTTGCACAAGCAGAGCTCTCAGTGAGAGCCTATCTTTGCAATAAAGCTACAATTGGGCACCTTTACAGGCAGTGCTGTGCAGTGGCACGTACAACTTCATTTTACAAATGAACTGTTGTCCTTGATTAATGGAGACTCTTTTGATAAATGTTTTCAGATCATAAATGTTGGAATCGTAGGTAATTCTTCTTTTTTAATTATTTTCTCTTAGCTCCTCTAATGGAAGCTTCTTATACTTAATTGATTTGAATTATTTTTCCTTTTCCTCTCTTCAGCATACATTAATGGCCCCTTTGGGCAGCCGGTTTCCACAGCTAGCTATTTTGCATTCTGGTCACTCATCGTATCTTTGCATTTATCAGCTTCAGATTAATACCAGGACAAGATTTAAAGAGATATGTGGGTGTGTATGCCTAAATTGTTCTTGGAAAGAGTCAGCACTTTCTGGAGACAATGTTTGTCCAAATGTATGAAAACAGACTTGAAATAACTAATTTTGTCTCTTTAGGCTTCACAATGCAGATTATTACATGCAAGAGGCTAAGAAGCTCAAGCATAAAGCTGATGCACTGGTATGTTTACAAGGCTTTTTTGCCCCTTTCCTCAATTTATTTGCGTGTTACAAAAATATACATTGCATATCTCATCTAAAGACTCAGAAATTATGAACCCTGCTGTTGACTGGAGTGGGCTTCAGGCTGTGCCTCAAACCCATGTGCCCACCACAGTCCAAGAGCGCTGCCCTTAGGCTTTTCACATCATTCCCTCAAAAGTGATGCTCAAAAAACCCCCAAACTCCTTAACCTCCTTACAATAGCTGGCATCGTTTCTAGGAGAAAGCAACTTTCATGCTGTGTGTGAAGGATGTCAGATGGGTTTCTTGAAATATGACATGCTTTTGAAATGATCCGCATGCTCATTTTGAGCCCAAAACAAAAGTTTTGAAATATTCTGTAATGGATAGCTAGGAAGGCAGGTCACCCTCTATCCTATTATCATGTTAAAAAAATGTTATTTTGCAACAATCAATTATTAAATAGTTCATTCATTTTTATTGTAGGCTATTAGATTGTAAATAAAGACTCAACAAGCTTCCTTCCAAAAAGTCTTGCTGTGACTTCAATGCTGGGAAAAATATCTTTTTGTTTTTCTTCCCAGATGAAATTCTCTTAAAATTGACCTAATTTTGTAAGTGCTCCAAATTTTTTTTTAATAATTGCAAAATCTGTCAGATTACACTTCTATCATAGCTCAGTTTGTCCATTCTGTTGCCAGCCCTGAAGTGCCTTTAGTGGTCACTTGCTTTGGAGTATAGACCAGTCTCCCATATGCAGAGTGCCACACAACAGCTTATTGAAAATCTAGTGTTGCTCGACTTGCTCATTTCTTTAGATTAAGACATCTAAGACATGCATGCTTGTCCATGTGATGTCTCCCTTCTATTACTCAAACCAAAGACATTTGTAGCTTATGCTAAGGCATAGCCAGTGGAATACAGTAAAAATATGTAGACTATGTTCCTCATTTGGATCATTCAAGTAATACTGATCAATCGTACAAGCAAAAGTTTCTTATGTGGTTGTGTGCAGAGCAGAACTTGAAAAGCAGCAGCTTCTTATGAATGCAGACAGAGCTCTGCTAGCTGTAAGAAGAGCTTAGGAGCAGCCACAAAGCCACATATATTGCTACTGTTTACCAGTATTAAATATTCTACTCAATGTACCGCAAGAAGAGGCTTCTGTTTTGTGAATGGAAAACAGGCAGATGCATCAAAATATTTTGATAAAGATGTGCAAAGAAATTTTAAATGATCTACAGTATATTGGTTTTCTTATATTAAATGCTGCATTGGTAGATTCCGTACATCCAGCTATCAAAAACTGAAAATGTTAAATACTATTATAAAATACTTACTATAAAAATGTCATATATAATATTCATTACACATAAAAAAGAAATCAGTATGTCTAAGTCAGTTTAATCACAACCATTATCAGGGCTAAAACCTTTTGCAATAAAATCCTACTAAAATAAAATATTTAGCAGTGCTATATTTTCTCTTTTTTTTGCTGTTTTAAGTCATCACATAAGTGATGAGTTTGGGGTTTTTTTTGTCAACAGAATGTGACATATGACAAGTGGCAGGGAGTTGTTACCAAACAGCATAGCACTATTCAAACCTCCTTCGTACATCGGGGAGCAATAGGGAGCTCATGTTTAAGCATGTTGAGTCCCCTTCATTGCCTGGGTAAATCCACAGACATCAGTGAGGGTACATTGATTTACTTCTGTCGAGCATCTGGCCTTATGTTATCTGAAAAGACCCAGTAAAAACATAGACCTTGCTTTAATCCTGTATGCATTCACCTTTAACCACCACGCTTTGCTTTCATCTTAATGCTGGTGTTGCTTTGCATTATGATCTGCCTACCTAGAAATTAAAGCTGAAGCATTTTCTTGATGGTGCCATTCCTATTTCAGCTGGAGAAGTTTGGCAAAGCAGTGAATTATGCTGATGCTGCCCTCTCCTTCATCGAGTGTGGGAACGCTATGGAGCGAGATCCATTAGAAGCGAAATCTCCATACACCATGTACTCAGAGACTGTGGAACTCATCAGGTTAATGTCCTTTCTGTGATCATTTTCATAATCTCATTTCAGTCATAATTAGAACCTGCTATGTTTTAAAAAATACCATTTCAATGTATTAATGATTTGTCCAAGGCATCTTCATCTCAGAAGTCATCATAATTAGTTCTTGCCATTTTATTAATGTCATGGAAAATTTATAATTGATGGACACTGCTTTTATAAATTATCCCCTTTAGAGGTTATAATGTGAGTGTTATAATTTGCAATATTCATAAAATTAAAATTGAAATGTAGTGGGTGGAAGTAAAGTATAGTAATTTCACTGTTTGGCAATGACACTTGTCTTTTAAAAGGTGTAGTTTTATAATTCAAAACATTAAAGTGAGTCTATCAGGATTTCTATTACAAACCCCATTTTTAGAGGTTTATAACTTGGCTGTAAAAAAACTGTTCCAAGCTGAAACTTGGCACATAAGATCATAGCCAGAGAGGAAGCTTTCTGCATGTATTATATTTTGAAAGTATTCTTTTTAATGTTATAGGAGTGTGAACCAGATGAATTCCACTGAATTAGTTTTAATGCAATTTTAAAGACACTTAGACCAGATTATAGATGAAGACAGCATTTTCTTAGTAAAAAAATGCCTGAGTTAGTGCTCGAAAATCTGCTTCTGTTGTATAGAGCTGTTTGAAAATGTGGGCTCCGTAGAAAAGTTGTCTCCTGAGTAACTAATGAGCTTGTTTGCTTTACTCACACAAATTATCAAAGCAAAATCAAGCAGGATTAAATTTATCTGTGAGGAGAACAACAGGATTTTTCCTCTTCACCATGATGCTCCTTTTGCTTTCTCCAGTGTGCACTGGGAATATCACCATTAATGTCAGCGTAATTACTGGCAATTTACAGATAAAGAACGGGAGAAGAATGAGACTGAAAGTGTTTGTTTTTTAATAGGACAGGAGTGGGTTTTGTTTTTTTTTTCTTTTTTTTATGTGAAGGATTTTAACATGCCAGATTAGCATTAAAAGACTGTCAAAAATAATGCATGTTTTACATTTTGAGTAAGTAGGTATTTACATAATAAAATGTATCAGATCTTAAGAAGCTCTTACTCTCAGATAAATAATATGCCTGTTAAATATTTAAAAACATGTGTTTATATTCTACACTTGTTAAAGAGAAGGCAAAAGACTAAAGAGATTACTCAATGAAAACGATGCTCACTCAACATTTAGGATCTAAGTTAAGCCCTCAAGAGCAGCAGGATTACGAACAGGAGGGCACTGTCTGTGCTGCTCCGTGCTGAAATTCCTGCGGCGTCACCGCGGATAATTCAATGCTCTCTGCGCTGAGCTACACAAATGTGGCCATATGGTGGGGTAAATTGATTGAACTTTCTTCTTTAAATAAGTGAGCGTTCCTTCATAAGGATCCACCATTTATTTATGTATTTAGTTTAGAAAACCACAAAACAAAGGTGAATAATTTTGACCTTCAGTCCAGCAGCCTGTCTTTTCAGAAATTCAGGCACTGGAGAAATCTGCTTGACTTCAGCAGGGGTAGATGTCTTATTTCTAAATAGCTGAAGTCAGGTGAAATTCATTCCACCACTTACCATCTCAGGGCGTAAAGTAGAGTTTCATTTACAAAGTCGTGTGTTCAGCATCTCATAGGTAACCACTGAGAGACTGATTTGCCTGTGTAACTGCTGTCAGTCACCAGATGCAAACAAAATAGCAGTTGGCTAGGTAAGTAGTAGGCTGGTATGGATTCAGTAAACTCCTTGGACTAATACCCAGCTCCTGCAGGCTGTAGACACTGCGGAATGCACAAATTAAGCCTTCCGTCATGCACAGCCTTTCTTACTGTGACTGCTAATATTAACATAGGTTATCATTGCAGGATATGGAGAAGATTTTTTTCTCATTTTCCCTCTTCCAGAGGCCCCATTTCGCCTCTTCCCTTAGCTATGGCTGCCCTCAGACACCTATTTGTGAAAACAAGTGGAGCATCAGAGAGACAAAATATCAGGGATCTG
>JAUBOD010000222.1:1895783-1920049 GCA_032353885.1 Nothura maculosa | reverse complement strand
ACGTGGCTACAACTGCAAGCCTGAGCCCCTGAGATCTTCAGCTCCTGCATCACCGTGTGGCGCAGAGGGAAAGCGGGAACTGAGCTCTGGGAATGATGTAAGATGTCTTCTACTTCCATTTTATTGAGAGAGCCCATAAAATTCAAAATCCAGCTGTGCACACTGGTTCAGGCTGCCTATTAAAAGAGCGGCGTTTTTTTCATGCCTATGATTGATATGGTTTTAGGCACATCTGTGTACTTACTTAACCCCCTTCCCTCCACCCTCTCCATCTCAAGCCAATGCCTAGACATGAAAAGTGGGAATTTGTCTTTTGTACATGAGGGTATAAAAGGTTTCCTGACTTCTACTGAAGTCAGACAATAAGTGGTGGGTCACTTGGATTCCCCTTCAGTGCTTATTTTATCCTGGTACTACCCAAGGCAAAGCTTGAGGTCCAGCACAAGGAGAATCAGCCCCTTTCTTCCCTACCTCTGAGGCACAAGGAAGGGCACATGTGACAACAGATAATCTAAGGCTTTAGTAAAATGCCAGAGAAAGCATTTCAAGCCGACATTTCAGTAAACATTTGCCAGAATTTGTGGCTATTTATCAAATATGAATGTGCTTTTCAGGATGAGGATCTCATTTCCCCCTGGTGTTTTTGTTCTAAAAATAATTGCAAGTGACAATACAGAGAAAGATGATGTTTCAACTTCATGTTTAAAATAAATATAAGGCTGTCATCAGAGCCGAGCTGTCTTCTGAAGATCCCTCTCACAGGAGTCAACAGGCAGCTCTACTGATAGAGAATTGTGTTCCATTATTGATTAGCTTTTAAGTTCTTGTTACATATTAGATTAGGATCGCAGTATGCATAGGGAATGAACAGCCCAATTACAGTCTCAAACAGCTCATCTCAAACTGGTTTAGAATTTTGATATTGTAGCAAGAATTTTAGGGAAATTATAGTGTATATTAAGAAAGCTTTCATACATATGAAGGCTTTCATTTACATTTTTATTGCGTGTCTTTTTATTGTGGGGAGGGCAGCAGAGCCCTAGAATCAGAGAATGCTTAAGGTTGGAAGGGACCTTTGGAGATCCTCTAGTTCCACCCCCCTGCACTCGCAGGGTCACCTAGAGCATATGGCACAGCATTGCATCCAAGTGCATCATATATTACAAACATATATTAATATATCACATATATTACAAATTAACCTGGTTTTAGCTCCAATTATCTTTAAAAATTTGGGAGCTGAAATTTTGCTATATTCAGAGGACGGAAGCAATTCTAGAGATCTATGTTTAATTCAGCACATCTGTGTCCTAGTGCCCAGGCACCCATGGCGCCCTTGCTGCTGGTCCACAGGCAAGATCCCTCATTTAAATCCCTGCTAATGAGAAACAACCAGCACACACAGTGAGGGAGCCCGGAGTTCAGTGGCATCTCCGTCAGTATTCCCAGTGTTGGCAGCACTGAGGTCCCACCAAGTCACACTGCCAGAGCTCTGGCAGCAGCACAGGTCACAGCACAGTGGGGCTCCACCACAGTACGGCGATACAGGGACAAACACCTACTCAGTGTGGAACGACATTAAAAGTTGTTCTGACTTTCCTTCATACTTGCCTAATTAATCATTCCTCTTTGTAGGTTAATCTCCCATATGATGCGTCTGTTGACCACATCTCCAGCAAAGCATGGAAAAGGTCATCAGACAGATTTTCAAGGCCTTCAAGTGACTCTGTGGGCAAATGGTTACCATTAGCCCATATTGCAAAAAGTGTGATTAAAGGTAAAAGGCAGAACCAGGTGGGAGCTGCATGACCCTAGGATCCTTGCCAAAGAAAGCCACAGCAAAAACATTAAGTGCTCCATGCCCACTGACTCATTCTTTCTGGAAGGAATTAAATGAAAACTTTAAAGAAAGGTTCTGTGCCTTAAGTTTTACAGTGCTAACAGACTCATAGTCTGCATATTAGTCTGCCACAAAAGCAGCCTGATTTTCCTTATTTTTGAATGGCAGTGAGCAATTTAAGCACCCAGAAGTCTTTCACTCAAATAGTTGCTTGTCACAGATCTAAGTCCAACTCACCATATACATCCATATGCACAAACTCACTCCTGGCCGCACGGGTTAGTTCTCTTTCTTTCTTAACTCATCTAAACTGTATACAAGGACTTGCCATGTGATTATACATTCCCTCCCCAAATAAGGATTAATTTTGTGAGGTGGTGAGTACAGTAGTTAATCCAGGAAAATATTTTTTGAATAGAGGCTGCCCACACATGTTTAAAATTAAGTATATACTTTTTGGGCTGAAGACAAACGGCCTTACGCCCTGTAGATGAGTACTTGCTGGCTGCAAATCCCAGACAGGGTCTTAGTAGATGTCTGCTCCACTTCACACATCTGCAGTCTAAGAGGGGAACCCACAGCTTCATGTGGGACAAGCCAGGGACCAGGAAGAAAGCTGAATGCTTTAAGGCTGGTCGAAAGCAACTTACTACACCTAGAGACACTATTCCCTTGAGTTCACGAGCCTGCCTGCACATCCCTCTGAATGGGCAGTGGCCATGCCTAAGGCCAAGGTAAATGACATGGACTACAACAGCAATGAAGAACTGGATGCACATCTCAAACTCTGAAACCAGCGTTGCTCCGGGATATTGTGTGAGGAGCACACAACGAGCACAGGGTTTGCCTGCCCTCTTCCCACTGCAGTGAACAGGCATTTTACCATTTGCTTCATCAAGACAGGCCCACGCTTAGTCCTGCAGGAAATCCCACCTGAGGCACTACTTGGAAAAATCAGCCATCGATGCCTTCCAAGCTGTGGAAACTGCAAGCCCACACGGCTCCTTCTGCGCAGCATCCTTGCACCCTGCTGTCCAAACATTCAGCCCACGAGAACGAGCGTTTCTGTTAGCAAACAAAACTTTTGGAAGCAAACAGACTGAGCTGACAAATGCATAATGGATGGGCTCAATTCTCATTACAGCACAGAGTTTTTAACAGCTGCACGGTCCATCATCTACTTTAAATAACTTTTAATTAAACACATGCACAATACTTACCTGTCTAAGTGGGTCGTTACTGAGGAGACTTTGCTTCTAATTGTGCAGTTTGCAGCCTTTAAGAAAGACCAGAGTGCTGCCTCAATTCTTTATTATTATTACCACCTTATACTTTTATATGTTTCTTTGCTTTCCTTTATCTTGATAAAACATAAGCAACTATGCAGCTTCATCTGTCTCTCTGAAGGTGTATGGAAAAATGCTGTTTTCAAGAAAAGCATGTTAATCGTTAAAAATATATAAAATAAAATACTCAGGGCATTTGGAGAAGCATTCTCACATATTGTTGAAATTACACTCAATGTGTGAAAATTTGCATAACAAATGTGACAAGATGGTTACTTAAGGGACTGAAACAGAAGGAATAAAATATATATTAGATACCTCAGCTCTCATTAATTATTATTCTGAATGAGATGCCAGGAGCAAGAGGGGTGCCAGAAGAAGCAATAGGGAAATATATTATCGTGTATTTAAAAACCTTTAAAATTATAATAATAATTACAAAGTTATTGCACTCTTGATCTTTTTTAGTAGCAGAGCAACCACCTGTTCACACTTTTATTAATCATTTGCTTTCCTCTTCCTTAAAGATGGTCTGTAAGATCATTAAAGGAAAAGCTACCTGAGCAGAAACTAGAAAAATTCATGTAACAGGAAAAAAATATCTGACTACAAAATTCATAATTTTAAGTCAGACTCACATATGAAAAGGCAGCTATCATTTAAAAATGGTTTAGAGTAAACCATAATTTGATTTCGAACAACAGCAGTGGAAGACAGTGATTATTATTATTACTATTATTATTATTGATTTTGTTAATTTGCTCCATGCCCTATCTTACCCAGCTCTGCCTTCTCAGGGCTTCCTAACATATCGCTGTGGTAGAAAGGTAGTTAAGGCAGCTCAGTGGGGTTAATGTGTGTGTATTGTCAGACACACTCCCATCTCCTGCCTTAGGCTTCTGCTTGCTCTTAAGCATTGCAAGGGCCCCGGCTGCTGCCCTTGTCCTAGCAGAGGTTTCCTAATGCTGGGTTCACCCCTCACCAGCCACTGCCGAAAGGTGCACTCTGAACAGTCACTGTGTGCACTTGTGCCACCCTCCAAATCACGGCTGTTTAGAGACTGTTTCTCCTCCTACCCTCCTTTAGGCTTAGCAATGTTTAGCAATGTTAGCAACCTTATCCATGGTGGCACTCCTAGTTTGGTAAACCCCTCTGCTACTCCTCCTCATCCTTGGAAAATAATTCCATTCCTTGGCACTGACTTCTACCAATCAGCTCTACTTCTACTATTCCCAACCCTGGTAGCTGGGAGAGGA
This sequence comes from Nothura maculosa, assembly GCA_032353885.1. Lineage (NCBI taxonomy): Eukaryota > Metazoa > Chordata > Aves > Tinamiformes > Tinamidae > Nothura > Nothura maculosa. The sequence continues at coordinate 1,915,667 of JAUBOD010000222.1, read as the reverse complement.
AAAATGGGGTATGAAGGATGTGGGGAGACCTGGCCCCAGACCAGGCCCCCGTTTGCACCAGAGCCTCTGCTGGTGACACACAGAAAGCCTGTCACTTCCCTGGCAAGTGAGCCCTTTGGGAGAGGCTCAGTGTCCTCACCTGGGGCTCTGGGGTGTTTCTGCATCCACTTGCCCGCTACCAGGACCTGCCCTACAGGAATTATCAGCAGAGATTCACTTGTTGGGCAACGGTTTTGCCACTGCAACCCAAGAGCCGAATAACTCCATATCACTGGGCTAGAAACAAGACGTTTACTGCATCCACTCCCATGCCGTTCATGCGTTTGGCAGTTAGTAAAAGCAAAATCCATTTAAAATCATTTTAAGAGGGAAAATAAGGCCCTTTCTAGGCCTATTATTTCCAAGTCATGTTTTACTCTCTCATTAATATACTTTTGGAATGCATGAGAGCTCCTTGCACCCACAGCAGGTAATAATGGCCTATTAAAAGACACCATCTCTGTTTCCTAATGCTCTATCAAAGGTTCATTGATGGAAATAGCCATCTGACTGCTCTCATCAGCTTTAAGGAATTCCATAAAAGAATGAAATATGCTTTCCTCATAATTGCTTTTGTACAAGATTTATGCCAATATAAGTAACGGATAAAGCAGGCACTTGCTGAACAAGGCTCAGACTTAAGATGGGCCAATGCTAAGAAGGAAGTGTCCAAGAGATGCATTTCATGGAAGAAATCTGAAAGCATCTGCAAGAGTCACAAGTTAGCACCTACACCTGGATAATTCCCTGCTGGAATAAACATGACCAGCTCCAGTGAGCCCAGAGGTACTGCATGGGTCTGCTCTCATGGTAAGTTTGAGTCTTGGAGGCCAGGATCTCGAACATCTTACAGCTGACAAGAGTAACCTGACAACGTCTGGAAGGTGTCCTGATGTCGGGATATAGCTGGAGAGCAGGAGCATGTTTTGTGCCACCAGCACCTGATGAAACTCAATGCGTAAAGAGTATCACATGGTTGGAAAAAAAATAATAGCTCCTTAATGCCTGGCAGCATTGTTCAGTGCTCTTGCCAACAGTAAAAGTAACATCACTGGGAATGGACTGCGTGATTGGTATTGTAAGATAATTAAATCCCATTTGCCAGCTATTCATCTGGTTTAAACAGTCAGAGGTGCAACAGTCGTAGCTGTGCCTCCCTACCATTATGGCCATAATACAGTCCAATAAGCCTTTGGCTCCAGGATTACCCAAAGCACAGCATTGACACTAAGGAGATTATATTTCTATTTCCAACTCTGTTCTGAATTTTTGGGGTAGCCTTTTTTTTGTCTGCATCTTTTCTATCTCCAAAACAAGGAAAATGATTCCTTGCTCAATGTCATTGCACTCTGGGAGGCAAACAGGTACTAAAGATATAAATGTCATTTAAATACTTGCAAACACACTGGCGCCACTTTATATGGTAAAGCAATCACCAAAATCTCACTGAATGCAAATGTGCTACTCAGTCACGTTCCATGAGGGTCTACTGCTGTTAACAGAGGCACATTTCTGAGATTGCCCCATCTCTGTAGGCATTTCATATGCCACCTGTATGTCCACAGACTCAATTCTACTGTGAATGAATGGGGATGAAGTCAGGCATGCTGAAGTTAAAGCATGAGGAGGAGGACAACCTCGCAGGAGAGGATTTGGAACAGGCACTAAGTGTCTTCCCACCAATTTCTGTGCCCAACCAGTATCAATCTCCTTTTTCCACAAATTGGCATCTAGCCTCATTCTTCTTAACCAATCTTGTCAAAATTTACTTCTTCCATGTCCCAGATTACTGCAGACTCTGTGTCAACCTGTTCTCTTGTTTCTCCTCAAGCCTAGTTTTTATTTCTCTGCACTCAGCATCAGACTCTCCTGTCAGAGCAAGCAGGACTAGTTTCCATGCTCAAATACACTGCCAATCTACACCACATTGGTGAAATAGCCCTACAAGAAACTGAGAGTAAGGCCAGAGGCAGCCCAGTCCCACCCAGAGAAGAGGAGGCACTAGCTGGTTGGTCCTGGAAGGTGTGAAGGATGTGTGTGCTCACAGGACAGATGCTTGCTATACTGTGAGCTGCCAAAAGCCAAGTCTATAAAAACATGCACACTCCCGCAAGCACTGTCTCTCTTTCTCTCTTTACACATATATGCATTTTAAGCCTTTCAACATAACCATGTTCAAGTATTATTTTCACCAGGAAAAGCCAATAACCAGCATGCAATATTTTACAGCAAAGGTTGGAAGCTTGTCAGAGCCATTAGTGAGAGTAAAGTATAACAGGGGAAGTATCAACCATTTTAGTAAAAGGCAGTTCTACAGCCACACTTTTAATACTGCAATTATTTATTCAGCTTCTCCCTTTTTTTGGCTAGTTATGTTAAGATGACTTTATGGGAAGTGTTGCCAAATGTTTAAAATGAGAGCAGTTACATTATTTCAGTCCCAGGTTACTACAGTAAATTGTACACGCTCACCTTGGGCATTCATTTGTGAACATTTGACATATCAGTGATTAATTAATATTAATAGCAGAAATCACCACAAACCCACTTCATGCTAGAAATCACACACAATTCTGGCTCTAATCACTAGGCACATAAAAGAACTTTAATTGATAACCCAGGTTAATATCCATCAGGAACGGATTCTGTAGGAGGAACAGAGCAATGTTCCCTGTAATCATCCTACAGGAGATAGAAAGCTTGTTCTACCAAACATCAAAGGGGATTAGGCAGCAGAAGCCTGATAGTAAAGTAGCAATTATGGAGGGTTTTTTTTAATTCCGTGCACCTGCTTCATCAAAATAATAGGCATCTTTTAGCAAAATAACCTGAAACTCAGTTCACTGACTTTCAATTATCTGATGCTAGGAAATGCATCTGCAGAGACATGAAAAAAAGGTGATAGACACAGAAAGAGAAGGGGAAAATTAGAATGAAGAAAAATATGAAGACCTATGCAAGTGGCTGTTATAAATATCCTCTGCCTCGGGCTGATTATAGAAAGGGAGTATTTTTGCTAAGCAAGGACTGTGGCATCAGGCACATTTGATCCATCGGCCCCTGGCAAGAACCTCTGAATACAGCAAGCAACTTGCACCACAAATGGAGCTGAACTTATGCTTTGAGGGGGAAACTTAGGCATCACGCCTTAATGTAAGCAAGATAAGCTCGTGGTAGCTTTCCGTAGACATTTCAGACTGTACAACTCAACTCAAAAATTACTCAGATTCCCATTTATCAAAACCCTCAGATTCCCTTTTATCAAGATATCTTGCAATGCAAACTAAGAGTGCTCACATAATTTTGTTTCCTAAGGGGAGTGTAAGTTGGCCATGGAGCCAACATTCCCTGAACCTGGGAAGGGAAAGAGAGATCAGATGCAGTCTTGGTTTTAACTTTGGGGACTGCATCTCCATTTGTAGAATAGCACAAGGCAGACCCTCAAACCCTGAGGGAAGAAGCCTGCATATGGCTTGAGTACACCTCCTTGTTAAGCAACATGGGATTTGTTTGTTTTTTAATAAACAGTCTTGTGGGAGTTTTGCCAGGGCTTTTGATAAAAGGTAGAAGCAAGTCACTCAGCTGATACTTAAAGGTGGGCATTCACACAAATATTTCATGATTGCTTGCCCAGGAGCCTCTGCAGAGCATGTCACACAATGATAGAACAGCCGAGGTTGGAAGGGACCTCTAGAGATCATTTAGTCCAAACCCCTGCTCCAGCAGGGACACCTAGAGTACATGGCACAGGGTGGCATCCAGGCAGGTTTTGAAGACCTCCAAAGAAGGAGACTCCACAACCTCCCTGGACAGCCTGTGCTAGGGCTCTGTCACCTTAACAGGAAAGAAGTTCTTCCTCAGTATCATAATGTACCTGTATCTCCAAGGGATCGAGGATCAGAATGGAAGATTCTGATGACTGAGAGATTCAAACATGACATGTAGAAGGTGTATTTTAGTGTGTCAGTTCAGGTTAGATCTTGCTCTTAATAGAGATATGCAGCATTATCAACCTCATAACTAGGTAGAGTTCTCAGGCTCAGGACAAAATCAAGGACAGTGCTTTTCCTCTACTTCTTTATCCATACATGCTTACTGACAAAATGCCCAGCCACACAGGTTTCATTCCATCCTCCAAGGCATATGATCAGACCCATCTCTTCCTAAAGGTCTGAAAAGTGATCACACCATTAATCTTCAAGACAAGAGCTCCTTCTCCATGGGTTCTCCTGATCCCATGGGGCTTTTGCCTGAGCTGTGCCAGGAGACTCAAGGCAGAGCAAAGTCACCACCATATCCTCTTCTGCACTCCTCAGCCTGGCTCTGCAAATCTCTCTGTGTAATCACAGCCTTCTCTTTGGAGCAACATCTAAAAAGCCCATCCCTGAACAGACAAGTCTTGTGAGAAAAACCTGTGGATGAGCACGGCTGGGAGCAAGCTCAGACTTGTACTTAGTGTGAAAATGGGCTCGTTGTGTGGCAGTGCGTGGAGCTTTCATCAAGAATCACTGCCCTACCCAACCCTGCGTGTACAAAGTAGAAGTAATTCCATTGTAATTAAGTAGGAATTATTATTAGTAAATTCCAAATGAACCTTTGTAACATTATCATTAGTTTTCAATACATTCCTTATTTTACCTCATTGGAATTATTGGTAATAAGTGGTCATAACTGGATTGTAATTAAATAGGAACTAAGATATGACTTCCTAATGAACTACAGCAAAGCAATCACTATTTCAATATACGTTAATTGTGGTTCTGTTAGGAATACAGGCAACTTATTATTAATGAATTACTACAAATTGTTATGAATATATAGCCTTAGCCTACGGAATATTGTCACATCAGTAACTCTACCTGGTAGATGTCAGCCAGCTGTGCAGCAAGTAGATCTACTTAAGCAACTTGGGGCTTGCAGGATGCTAATGCCAACAAAGGAATGGCTGAGTTATGACATTTCCATGATAAACTCTTTACTCAGGAGGCCGCAATTAATTCATAAAGATGCCATTAGGGGTGCCATTAGAACAAGTGGACTAAAAGGCATTAGAATTCAAAAGCAGTAATACAGAAGATTAGCGTATTTTTAAGTTGTTGGCTTCTGTTTGATTATAATGAAAGTGCTTTGTAATTTGTCTCAAGGTGGTAAACTGCATATGACAAGCCCTATTTTATTTATTCATATAAATTTAGAGAGAAAGAGAAAATACATATTAATTATGTAGTTTAACTATATAGCTTATTATATAGTTTTTATATATCTATATATAGCTATGTTATTTAAGTAGGAAATTTCATTTCTGTCAGTAGTCTACTTTCAAACGCCAAAGATACCATGTGTTCTGCTTTGTATTTTACTGTTGAAGATGTGAGGGGCATTTGGTATGAGAAGCTGCATGTTATGAATGCACTGAAGTCCCAACCATCTAGCAGAGCTGCTGCAGCAGCAGCCCGTGAGCTGCTCCTGCCCTGTTGGGTCGGGATGGGGAATATGAAGGTGACACTTGAAGCCATTTGCGGGGAGCTGAGCATGCTCCGGAAAGGGCAGCCCACTTCCTTGGCTCGCTTGTTTTACCTAAATTTAAATCACAAAGACCAAACGGGGAAAAGTAAACTCACTTTTTCAATTTTGTTACCTAATCAAAACTCGAAGGCGTTCTAGTGTCGGAGAGTGTCCACATATCATCCACTTTCCATATCCGATGCTGACAAAACAATAAGGCAGGAATAACATAAGTTGTGAGAAAACTAGTCTGTCTCATAAATCTTCACAGGAAAGTGGCTGCTGTTTTATGTTATTGCAGTGTGTTGTTTCCAATGAAGTGATTACTGTTAGATGTATTTTTAAATTGCTTTTGGTATTTTTAAAAATACATGACTTTGAGAGTGATAGAAACAAGATTGAGTGGCGCTAGACAGTGCCTCCGATATGATTAACTTTTTCCTAGACCAGCTACTTCTGAAATTAAGGTTTCCAACACCGCTGTTGTCAACTCTCACCTGTCGGAAAGGGCTTGCTGGAGTCTATGAAATATGTGCAATTATCCAGCGGGCCCCCTAAACACTCCTCCTGCTTCAGAGACTACATAGGCTTGTTTTCTGTTTCTGGATGTTTGATTAATAATGGCTGGTGTTATTCTATGCACAAACATGTGTGTTCAGGCACTAAGACTTGGCGACACGGCACCGCGCTGCATCCCGACCTGACGTGATGGAGGAGCTGCAGCTCCTGCCCCGGAGCAGGGAGCAGTACCGGCCACCGGCTGCAACCTCAGCTCACTCCTGCACACAACGGGGCTGCACTCGGCTCCGAGTCCCACCTTTTCCAGGTGAGACAAAGTTCATTGGGAAGACATTCAAATCCATGCGAGAAGTTTTCTCAGAGCGTTACAAGTCATTGAGCTCTAGTTAGATTTCACCCATCAAGGCTTCACTCATAGGTTCCTGAGCTTACCTGTCCCTTTTCCTCCAGATCATCTCTTCTCTTCCAGTGGTTAATGTGACCACTAACTAGTGCACAGAGCCCCTCGAATGGCTGTGCATCCCACAGACCAGGCACTCCAGGGTTAAACTCACCCAGACCAGAGGAGACTCAGTAAGAGGCAAAAGGAAAATGAATTAGAGGAAAATCAACAGGCAGCAAAGGAAAAACTAAATTACATTTCATGTACACACATGCACTCTTTTGGCTGGAGGGGCAGAAACCCCAGCCAGAACTGGGCTGTTTTTATTTTAAACAGTGTATCAATCCATTGATTAATTTTACACTTTGTTCCTTATGAACCTGGGCTGGGGCCATGAATGCTGCTATGAAAAGAAGAATATAGCCAAAAAGGAACTCTTAAAAAGTTGGCAGCCATTTCAAGGCAATGTGTCTGGCCAGCAGGAAGGAGATGGCTCCTCCAGGGAAGTGTATGGAGCTGTAAAATCATTTGTGAACCGGCCCTGCTCAGTTTATAAGGTGTGTGACTGAGTTAAAGTCAAGTTTCTTGCACAAATTTGTGACTTGTAAATCAAATGATAAAAGTAGTCTCAAGTATCATTTTTCCAAAAGGGCATTACAAGACTAGCTAAGAATGACTGTATTTCCTCACTAATACTATTAACTCCAGAATTGTTTCCATCCATTACTGAGCTGAACAAGGAGGGTTTACTGTAAATTGCTACATGCTGTATGATTCAGCCGATCAGCTTTACGGTATAGGAAATAGAAATAAAATAAATGAGTACAATAAAACACCGTGGATCAACTTCAACTTTGGTGTAATCAAATGCAAATGGCAATTAATGGCATCACACTCACACCTCAACTGATGTGTCCCTAAGCCACAGAGCAACCAGAGGCAGCCCCCCTGCTCCTTCCATGGTGCTCCCCAGGAACAGCTAAGGTGCACAGGAGCAGGTTACTGAATCATCATTTTCCACTTACTTGCTATCTGCTGCCCGTAAGTTCTCTGAAAAGCTTAATTTACCTTAGGATTTCCATTCCATAAGTATGCATTTCATTCAGTAGATTAGGAATTTGGGAAATACCCCCAAAGTCTCAAAGATAAGCCAGGCATGACTCTAAGTAAGTGCAGGTCTGCGTAGGATCTCAGTAAAACGGGGCAGAAGCAAGATGAAATTGGGTCTGTGATATATCTTATTCCTCAGCCAGACCACATTACTTAGCAGGGGATAGGAGTTTCTAGTTACAGGAGGTTCAGGGATCCCATGATACTGCTTATCTTGCTTGCATCAGGTAAGAGAGAGCAGGACTCCCTACTGACTGACAGCGACACTCACCCCTGCGCAGGAAACAAGGCAAAGCCAGGACACCACTTAAATGCCTTGAAATCGGGTTCTGCAGGGGCCACAGCAGGAGTGGATTTCCTCCAGGCAATCTAATTCTTCCCTTGGATCTATATACAGTGCTCCACTGTCAACACGCATCCTGGCATATATCTGAGGGAAGAATTTTGCTCACTGGTGAATTTGACTAGATGCTCAAATTTTGCAGCTGCAATGAAAAAATGATATTTATGTGGTTTTCTAAACTGTTGCACATCTAACCCTCAAAATAGATCCGTCTTGAGTTTTTTAAATACCCAACTTCGAGAACTGCTAAGTGCCCACAATGAAAGCATATTAATTTCTTAGCAAACTAAGGATTCAAAAAATTCTCCACAGATCTAATTCTCTCCCTTCTCATTGAATTTCAATATTGTTAATTGCTAATTAATCACAGACTTTACACCTCCTCGGCCCCCAAGTTTTATGGTTAAATTTTGTTTGAACTACGCTTCACCAGTGGAACAGTGCTTGAGGGTCAGGGCAATGTGCTATGAAAAGTGATGCTTCTTTTAAAAGGCCTTGTTATTGAAATAACTTCTGAGTTAATGCTTGGAAATAACTTTGAAATGAGGGCTTGCACAGATTTGTTTTCTTAGTGCAGCAATTAACTTCATGAGCAGTGACTGGCTGCAGTACCTTCTGCCATGTCTGACACATTAAATAAATTATTCGCTCTTAGTTCATTAGTTGGAAATGTGGTTCCTAATACCTGCCGAGTTACAGGACAGGCAGCATAGCCACAGATCATCTGAAATAGAGAAATGAAGTCAGGTTTTGCTGCTTGCACATAAGCTAAAGAAAAAAAGGATGGGAAAAGGTAAATAAAATACTGCTTTTCCTACCATGTGGCTCAATCAATTCCTTTCAGAAAACAGCCCCCTGCCCTGTTCCCTTTTTAATGATCAGATTATGAGTCTCTTCTTCCCACTGAGTTGGACTGTCTCAGCGAAAACTCCCATTGCCTCTGGTGGAAATATCCTCAGTGCTGGTTACTTTTTAATGAAAGTACGATGTCACAGCCTCAAGAAACAGCTTATTATTTTTACTGCCAGTCCAGCTCACTGTTGCAAGCAAGATCTTTGCAAGGAGCCCATTTGTCGGGTTTTACACGGACAGGGAGCAGCAACCAAAAACCTTCTTGAAAAGGTGGAAGCTAAGGAGAGGTGTGGGATGTCCTCGATGCTTGCTGCTCTCCAGCTGGCAACTTGGCCATGTCCAGCACCCAGATGTTCCCATGGGAGATGAGGCAAGCTGTGGAGACAGCATCTATTCATCTACCAGCTTCCAGCCCCTGGACTTGTTCACAGACTGGTGCAGTTGGTCACCACTGTCATGGCTGGATCTGAAGGAACAAGGGGTGGATGGAGTCACGTCTAGTGCTGCTCTGAGCTGCAACACCCAGATAAAACCCATGAGCAGTTAGACCTGGCCACAGAAGATGGAGTTGCATCCAGCGGAGGGCACACACAAGCATCAAAACAAATGACAGTTTTTAGACACATTAAGCAGCAATGGCACCTGAGGCACCAACGTGAACCCCTGTACATCTTGCAACCATGTGCTCGCTGCTATCCCAAAGCAGGTTTGGGATCTGCTGGGATCTGGGATTCCCAAGCAGGCTTAGGAACCTGTACAATCAGATTCCCTCAGGCAGTGTTAAGGGGATTAGGCACTGTAGTATAGCTGCACAGTTCCCAATGACATATCCACACATGACACAGGTCTGCTATGCAAAAACTGTGTGTGCTCATTTCTAAATAGGCGGAAAGAAAAAAGAGAAATCTAATAAATATCCCATTATTTCAAGTGTATATTATGCAAAATTTGGCATGAAATCTTTATCTCACATAAATGCGAAGGTCACTTATTTGTTCATTAAATTCTCCTCAGTCTACATCATTATGCTCATAGTTTTTCTTATACTTAATGTAGTAAGCGCCTGCCAAACTCATTAGACATCAGCTGATAAATGGATTTGAACTCACAATCTGTTAAATATCACATAGGCACATTAGAGCAATATTTCCATGGCTTAGAGACCATATACATTTAAATCTTCCCAGAGATCATTTTGAGTATTTTTGATCCAGTGCAGCAGACTCAACACATAATTCAAGTCTGCTTGCTGTAAAAATTTACAGGCTGGGATCTTAGTATCACTAGTAATAAATCAAAGCCGCAGTCTTAAAAATGTGGTTGTGGTAAAACTATTGGATAGAGTGTAAACATCATATCAAACTCATCATCATGCAATGCTTGCAGCAGAATAATAGAAGAGGATCATTAAATCCTGCACGTATTTTCTCTCTTCGGGAAGAGCTGGTACACATATTTTGTGTCATTTTCAGCCTGGGCAAATCTCTGGATGAGAAAGAGTTTCTGAAGCTGTCCCAGATTCTCACCCTAGTATCGTGACTTCAATTAGGCTTTTAAATGAAATGTGGACAGAGGAGAACACGGGACATGTTTATGTCATAGTTTATGTTTCACTTACTCATTGCTCTTTATTGTAATTTCCCCCAACTGATGATAAAATGCTTATAAAGCACTGGGCTGATAATTTGCAGGCTCTCCTGCTGCTCTGTTTGTTATAAAGCTACTCATGTCTCCAGGAGAGTCTTTCTTCCTTTTGGATTTATGAGCCTAATGAACCACTGCTATTCTCCATCACAGGAGCCAGTGATGCTGTGACATTATAGCAGGAAGATTTGAAAACTTATGAGAAAGCACTTGAAACAAACTGCTGCTCTTAATGAGTGCCTCTTGTCTTCAGTGTGGTCTGAGGAAGATCCAAGCGAGCTAACAAATGAAACGAACAAGCTGAGTTCTGCCTGGCCCTGCAAAACCTTGCAATGGAGCAAGCAGTGCTAGTGAGATAAATCCTCGGCTGGTAGGAGCAATATTTATCAGCAAGTGGACAGGCTGCTCCACAGAAGAGGCTCCATCAAGGAGTCTGAGTCCTCAGTCCTGCTTATTGTTTCCAAATCAGAGGTTTTGTCTGGGACTAAATACAACTAAATGGAATCACAATTAAACTTCCACCTTGCTGCAGCCTCTCTCACTGGAGCTCAGCTCAGTGGACAGCCCTGTGCCCCCCGGGGCTATGCATTTCTAGAATCACTCAAGCACATCATTTCTGGAGCCAGCCTTGACAAATTCATTTTAAAACAGACAGCAGAGCGCAGAGACAAGGGATAGGTTCTTTAAGACTGGATACAGGCTGCTGGTCACCTTGCTGTTCCCAGAAATAAGCACACTTCTGCCTTCTACTTTATAGCAGCATGGGCAAAAAAGAAAGGCAGTATCGCAGGGAGGCCACCCCCAGGCCATTGAGGAAGTTATAGGCCATAACCTACACCTTTGCCTCCACCTGGAGACCATTAAGAAGTCCATGTACAGCCTGAAGCACATGGTTCACTGGCTCCCCTTGAGATGCCCTGAGTTAAAAGTACATCCTGCTCAGATCCCCATTGTGCAAACTGCTTTATTGTCAAATGCCAATCTTGGACCCAAGGACTTTAGCTAGACAAAGTGTGGGGAGCAAGACCGAAGTGAATTGCCCACTGTGAAGCAATAAGTCAACAGCAGAGGCGGAAGCAGGGCCCTTGGCTGGGTGCACGAGCGAGGCACCAAGAGCTGGCAACATCTCAGCTGCCTTTGGCGGCCGTGCTGGGTTCCAGGAGACAAGTGGGTAGAGCCAGACGAGCCATGCTGCCTGTAGGGGCAGAGCCTGAGAGGGTGCCAGGCCCTCCCCACCCTAAACATCCTGCCTGCAGAGCCAGCTGGCTCCTGCCCCGCTCACACCGCAGCCTTGCTCAACACGTAGGCAGCGGGGCTGACGTGGGCACCGGCTTGAAGGGCAACCTCGAGCCCCGGGCTAGCGCCGTGCTACCGACATCCCCTCTGCTGCTACGAAGAGGTGCTGGACGTGGCTGGAAGTTAGTGCTCAGGTGAGCAGCCTTGCCAAAAAAAATGAGATTCCCCGCCACACACACTGCTTAAATGTGCTGTCAACTCCGTGTGTTACTCATAAAAGCTCTGCTGTCTTCAGTTAATCTGTAATCATTGCATCTTTCATCATGGCACACATATCGCAGCAATTGTACTCATTACAAAACCACCACAGCACAATAGGAAACAATGACATGTTCTTTTTTTTTTTTTCCTGTGATACAGTGGGGTTGCGAATTCAGTACAATACAGGTCATTCAGCCAGTAAAATATTAGCAGAAGACACATGGCAAAATGCCAGTCAGTGCTTTGAAAAGCTCAGCCTAGGTGACTCTGTTTGTTAAAAAGTATTCAAAAGCCCCAATTACAATCAGTTAAAAGCAATAAGCATGCAAATTATTTTAAAACAAACTTTAATTAATTTCAGCATATGTTTCACTTAGGCTGATTAGTCAAATCTGATTTTCAGAAAAGAAACAATAAACATCTGCTAATGATGATTTACATATTGCCACTCACACGGCCTGCAGTGTGCTCTGTGGCAGCACAGCTTCTGCACAGCACAGGCAAGAGGCTTCCCCTGTGCCAGCTCCAGGTACCCAGCGTGACTGGCAAAAATAATTCTTTGCCAAGATGGGTAGACATGTCGTAAGAACATGGCTAGGTTTGCATGAACAACTGTCCTAGCTCTGGAGCTTCCCTTTTCATTAGTCTAGACTAGGTAAGGAAGTGCCTGGAGATGCCGGGCATCTCCTCCAGAAATCCCACTATGGTTTCAAGTGCTCTGTGCCTCATTGACAGAAAGTCATCCAAAGGACTCCTCATAAAGGTTCCTATCACACTTTGCTGTGAAGTTGCCCATCTAGGGCAACTCGACAGATACTGAGCGATGCCAAGGAAGCTACTCAGCCAACTGCATTCGGAATAGCAAGGAGGATTTAACCTATTGTTTGGATTCTGCTTCCCTCTAATACCAGTGGAAAAAATTATCAGTTACTATAAGCACCTAACTTAGCCAACATAATCATTTACTCTCTGCTCATTATATAGGGAGACAGGATGTGATAATCCTGCATAGTCAGGAGGATAAATCCCTCTTTACGCCTTAGACTCCATCGTGGGAGGCCTGAATCCAGCCCCCTCATACCTTTGGGGCTGTAGCTCACAGTAATGTAAATATTTAAAAGTCCATGGCATTTTACATTCACAAGGCTGATAATGGGATAGCTTTAATATCCTTACAATGCCAAATCCAGATTAACACGATAATAGTGGCTCCCAAGCAGTTTATTAGTACTCATACCCAGTATGTAGTAATCCTGGAGAGCAGGGGGAAAAAGAAAAGAAAAAAGTCCTGCCAATGTATACTGTGCACCAAGGCTGCAGGATACAGTATTCCAGGAGTTTTATCAGTTGTAGAAACCAGGTGACTTCATTACTTGGCATAAAAAGAAGATGAAGAAAGAGTAGTCTATGACAGGTGTTGTTTTAAGTATTTTGGAGATATGCATCAGGAATAGTTCGTAAAAGTGCTTCTAAAGTAGCTCTGACACCCACTGGACTTGGCAGTCCTCATTCTTAAAAAATATGAACTTGGCGCAGTAGACTCCTAAATCTTTTAAACTAGTTTAATCCTCCCAGTAACAAAACATGCACTCAGCTAGATGGGTGCATTTATCTAAAACTCTCTTATTTACAAGCAACTAAAACATGAAATTAGCTGGTCCCAGAAGGCAACTTTATCTTTTCCAACTCTTTTGCATTCATAAACCAACCCACTCAAGAGGGTGCCACATTTGTTTTTCCCATTCTCACATTCTGCATGAACAATCATTCCCCATTTAATGCCCAAGATGATTCTGTGGAGATGCCTCTGCATGACTGTGTGATTTCTAGCTTCTGTGGGACTAAATGGTGTGTGTGTTGGCAGACTCCAGCAGGTTTGCAAGATCTGGAGTTCTGGGAATGTTTCGGAGGAGGTTGCTTCACCAAACAATGCTTCTGCTGTGTGGGTGTCTAATGTGAGTGATGACAGTAGGATCACCACATTTCCACATATCCCTTTGCTGCAGGGTAACACAGCGAGCAGGATATGGAGCTGCACCTGACCTGCGTGCTCCTGTGCACCCAGGCTGCTGTGGCTTATGCAGGCTCAAGTGCCCAGACACGCTCATCACAAACACCCTCACACTCATCACAAACACCAAGGCCCTTGCTTTTAAATACTATTTCTGGGAACACTGTTTCTGCAGAAGGTTCTTGAACCTCCGCTGTGGGGAAAGAGACACATCTAAATGTACCAGAGGCAAAGAATTCATCCTCCCAAGTATGAAACTGAGAAGTCTCTTGAAATAAATAAAGGTTTTTCTAGGATTCCTCATCAACATATTCACCCAAGTGTCCTTGTTCCCTTATACTATTTCTACATAACAAACCACACAGTGATCAAGTAACATCTCCTGCTTAAGAATTCAAACTTACTGAATCTCCTCTGTAGAGGATTTCTTCCAGAAAGGGCACTGCTTCAGCAGGCATCCATGGTTTATGAAGGCAGAAACATGATACAACCTGGAAGGAGGGAAAAGCAGAGCCAAAAGAGATCAAGGCTCACAACTGCTAGCTGAGAACACCCTGAGCCAGCCAGCCAGACCCTGGGCAATCACAGAGCTTCTCTACATTTCATGACAAACAGCAGAGAATGCCAGCTGGCTTCTAGTAGAAGTAGCAGCTATTGCAAGGTTAAATCAGTTCACGCAACGTGTCCTGAAGATCAGAACTTGCCTTGTATTGTTCTTTTACAATGTGGCATTTGAAAGCTGGCACAAAAAGAGGGTATTTTTCCTTGTTTTCTGGGTGAGTGGCAAAAATATAGTTTCATTTGCCTTTTACACCAGGTTGCCTCCTGACAAGTGATCATTTCAGTTCCAGAACTACTACAGGGGATTTACCTTTGTCCTTTAGCAATGGGACATTTTCAGGTACTGGATTTAAAACAGCACAAAGAGAACAGCACCAGGCTTGAGATCGCAACCAAGTCCACAGAAACAGGAAAGAACCTATTTCCAGAGAAACTCGAAGAAAAGGAAAACCAACTATTGATTCCTATATCTTCTTTGAGGTCTGCAGTAAAGATTTGCTGAGAAAATGAGTTACATGTGAATATACCAGATGACGAGTCAGAAAAGCTCTGGGCAAGAATTCAGCAAACCTCTGTTTTACCAGTGTTCATGTGTTTCCAAAACAAGATCCTGAAGTGCTTGCTGGTAGACACTGGAGAAACTGGCTATGCTGGATATGTGGCTTTTGTCAACCAGCAAGCTGGATTCATGCATGAGATGAAGGGAAGTGGCTTCTCACAGACCCCATTCTCTTCTAAATACAGTGGTCCCCAAATTTCAGTGGCATTAGAATAGCTATGAATGAAAACCATTCTGCCAGCACCACAAATTTTTCTCACACCTTCTGCCTCAACTTGAACATTTAAATTCCCTCTGTTGGCACAGAGGGACATTAGAGGGTCTCAAAAGGCAATACAAGAACCCTGTGCTATAAAAGATGGGCCTTTTCTGACAAGTATCAAATAACACTCCCAATCTCCACTGGAAAAAGTGAAAGAGGGGAACAGAATAAAATATACAATGTGATAGCAAAACTCTTTGAGAGCAAAACTCCCATCCTGCGCAAGGAATATGAAGGAAACAGATGTTACCATGTAGACTTTAATGTTTAGATGCTAAACATACATCATAACTTTTTCTATCTGTACATGGCTTGCTCAGACTAGCACATCAAAATTTCATGCTCCTGAATCAATGTATCTTGTATCAGGACCAGATTTGTACCACACCAAGATAAGCAAACAGGAATACCTTCATGGCACTTCTTCTACAGTGACCTGCATTAGAAGCTGCAAAAACAGTTCATGTGCCCCAGGGAACACAGACACATCTTCCTCTGACGGCTTCTGGAGGGTAAAGAGAATCTACCATAGACAGGAGAGATGAAAAACATCCACACTTTTGCTTGGCAGTCTCCCTCCTAAAATACTGACTCTATAAGCAGTTGCATTTTGGAGTTCACAATCTCACTTCAGTTGCAAACCTCAACTGTGTAATTGAATTTCTACTTATCTGACTTGCAAATGTCACAATAGGGTTTCAAATGAAGTTTCAAGCCTTAGCTTTGAGAGTCAAGAGTGCAAATTTTATTCTCTGACCCCTAGGAGTGAAAAGGGCACAGAACTAAACCCTTTGTGTTGTGCCATGTTTTCCTCACTACTCCGTAATGCAAAAAGGACAGGTTTTGGTCTCTAGAATTCCAGAACTCATACTTTACTACAAGGTTGTACCCTCTCTCTCTTTTTCCTCTCATATTTTGAGCAATTACATTAGATACTTTTCAGGTCAGTTCCTTTACTTTCAAGTTAACCTTCATTTCTATCTTTATACAAAAACAAGCAACACTCTGTACCTTGTTGGGAAAGTCAGTGGCCAAGAATCACCTACATGACCACTCTATGTCCATGAGAGTTCCTAGGAAAAAAAAGGTCACGACGTATTTGTCTGGCTGCACACTCAATAGCAAGTGTGCTCTATAAGAAGTGCTTTTAGCAATAGTTAACATTTTCAAGACAATATGTCAGCTAATGCTAACCTTTGAAAGGAGGGTTCGAAGAAAGGTTAAGGGAAGTTAACCTAAATAGCTTGGAGAAATAAGGAGAAGTGTTGGAGGTAATTAATACTTGAGAGGAAATAATGTAAAGGAGAAGAAAGACTTATTTGAGGTTGGCCAAGTGCAATGCGTTACAAGAGGTAATGGCTTTAAATTAAAGAAGGGCAAGTTTAGATTAGATAACAAGGAAAAACTTTTTAA
Source organism: Nothura maculosa (assembly GCA_032353885.1). Taxonomy (NCBI): domain Eukaryota; kingdom Metazoa; phylum Chordata; class Aves; order Tinamiformes; family Tinamidae; genus Nothura; species Nothura maculosa. Next base: position 1,898,970 of record JAUBOD010000222.1, on the reverse strand, counting down.
CAGTAACAGTAATTCAGCAGCATGGCAGCCTGGAGAGAGCAGCGGTGCAAGCATTATCAGCAGACACATTCCAGCAGACGCCAGCTAGCACTCTCAGAGGGAAAATACCTGGGATAAACTGCAAGAGATCCTGGTGATTTGACTCCACAATCTATAAATACTATTTCAAACCCAGCATCTATGATCCTGTGATTAACACACACATCACCTATTAATCTTATATGTTTCAGTGGCTACCACTTCCCCTTTACGGCATACTCACCTGACAGAGACGGATGGTGGATTGGAGAGCCATAATGTAGCCCTACAATGGATTATAGGTCTGATCCTCCCCTTAGCCATGCATCATGTCTCACCTCATATATGTTATTCCCTATACAGCAAATTTCCAAAGACCAACCCCCTTCCCCAGAAAAGGCAGCCACAAGAACCAAGCCTGAAAAGTTAAAAAGTGTTTCAGGTATTGATTTAGCTGCAATGTCCTTTTCTGACCACAGTTTGTAAATGGGCTGAAATGGTTCACAATGTAAATAACTAGACCTTGTAACATGGCATCAGCTCTTATTTTATGAGTTTATTTGCCATGATCTTTATAATTCTGAAAGATTAGTATTTCCTTCCTCAGTCATAGTTTTCCTCTTTTTCTTCAATCTACAGTATCATCTGTTAACTTTTTTTTTGCACAAGGGCAGTGGTTGAAGTGAATTTCAAAAAGGTTTGATGGCTTCTGGCAGGGAAGAGTGAACACAAGATGCTGCAGAGTCTGAAAGAGGAAATATCATATCTCATCTATCACACACCACACCACGTAATTGGCAGAAGTATCGTTTCCTTTTGATTCAAACCATATTCCTAACAGAACAGTTGTTCTGCTGCACACATCTAAACCCAGATACCGCCTCAAAATTCAGACTTCTCAGAAAACTAAGGGTAAGTGGGAGACATCCCACAGGAAACTTGTATCTGGCTGCAAAATTATGATGGCTTCACTCCACGAGGGTACCAATGAGATAAAGCACAGCAGATTAAGTATAGGTTAGGATAATGTTTAGGTGCTCAACTGCCATTGAAATCTGAAACATAAATCCCTGCTGTGCTAGAAAGGCACATCAGAAATGGATTTGTGGAATGATGGGCTCCTGGATCTTCTCCCTTGCTTCACTCTGACTTCCCAAAGGTTGTGTGCATAATAATTAGGCACAGACTTGTAAGGATTAATTCACAAAGTTAATGCTACATCTCCACTGCAGCTGCAAGAGCAGGTAGAACCGAGTCTTGTAGAGGTTCCTTGGCCTCAGGAAGAAGAAATACAAAAAAAGATGGGATATCCAAAGATGGAATTTTGTGAATTCAGCATAGAAAGTCAGATATCTCTGGATCATTGTTCACACACATTCCCTACATAATATCCTACTGTTATACACATATAGAAGAAGGTTTAAAAGATAAGTATTCAAATAAAATTCTGCTATTTTTCAGCAAAAGCATTCTCTTAAAATTAGCTTTAGAGGTGACATCTATAAATCACACATACTCAAAAAGTTTCCAAATATACTGTCAAAAATAGTTATTCCCAATGTATTTATCACACTGTTGGTCTTCTTATTTCTCAGCTTATCAGATCTATATATGATTTCCATCACTGCAAGCTTTGAGTAGTATATATCTAGCTATATTAGTCAGACCAGAAGATTAGTGGCAGAAAATTGTCCAGGGTTCAACAGCAGCATTTAATCTTATAGCTGCAATGAAAGATTCCTCCATCCTTCCTCTCAACAGGTTAATTCATGAAGGTTTATTGATGGTTGCAGTGATGGAGGGCTCAGAAGAAGCAATAAAAAAGGGACTCGAAAGAAGAACTTTAAGAGAAAAGGAAGAAAAAACAATCAATTCACGCAGGCCTTCAGATAGACCCAGGTCTAGTTAAATAGAATTCAACTTGCAGAAGAAAAAAAAAAAGTTAAGTTGAATAAACTTGGATAAAAAGTTTCACTTCAGAAAAGAAACTCAAGGATCAACGTTACTGAACAAGAATATCCCAACGTGGCACCTCATTTCATATCTCTGCAATAGAAGTTGTTGCCTTTAGAACTTAGAGGGCCTAAGAAGGGCTGTTGTGGTCCCCCGCGAGGCAGCTGCATCTCAATCCCATCCAGCTCTGCAGAGCTTTCCCATGCTCTCTTTGTCCTTAGGGTAACTAGAAGCCTTCACTGGAAAACAAAAGAAAAAGAAATCATAGCTCCCAGTTCCTGTGGCAGGACCAGATGCACTCTGATGTATTCAGAGAATCAGAAATCAGTTCTGAAATATAAGATTCTCTCTTTTGAGAGAAACTTCTCCTTTGAGGCTAAAGGGTTGCACAGAAGAGCATTAAATATGGTTGTCTTCAAAGGCTGCATGGCCACACGTTTGCCAAAAGTTTAATAGACCTAAGTTGGCTATGAAGTCTGAGCTGGATATTTGGAGAGGTTTTGGTTCATCAAAGGAACAAGGTATTTAGAACAGCTGTCCAACAGCAACAAGGGCAAGAAACCAAATTCAGTTTAAGATGGAGATTAATAAATGAATTACATAAATTGCAGGCTTGGCTTATCTGCATTAGGAATTTATTTTGAGGAAAAACGTGTTCTTTTAAAAGTCACTTATTTGCCTTCTGGCATCAGTTTCACTGATTTCTAACTATATTACAAGGTGATCTGTGGTTCCCAAGTGCTATCACAATTCAAGTTAATGGTACAGGTAACACAGTCTTCCATAATAAAGGTGTTTTTCTGGAATTAATCTGCTTAGGCTTTGCCTGTAGTCTTTTTAAGCACTTGTATCATCTGTCTCAGGTGTTTAAGGCCCAACAAATAAGCATTAGATAAGGGCAGTTCAGTTTCTTCATAGAATCATTATGCTTGGAAAAGACCTTCAAGATCATCAAGTCCAACCTTTCCTCCACGAACTGTCCCAGCACCAACATCCTACCCACTGCACCACAATCCTCCACAGCCCGTGCTCCTCCAGCCATCGCTCCATTGCCTGACCCCATGGCCATCAACATCCACCTTCTCCTGTGGACACTGTCCCTATAACCGTGTTGGCTTCAGCTCTTCCTTCTCAATGCGACACGGGGTGCCCTAACTCACTGGCCTGCCCTTATGGCCACTCCATATGGAGCCAGCGCTCACGCCAGTCCAAGACC
>JAUBOD010000222.1:1862764-1895683 GCA_032353885.1 Nothura maculosa | reverse complement strand
ACACGGGGTGCCCTAACTCACTGGCCTGCCCTTATGGCCACTCCATATGGAGCCAGCGCTCACGCCAGTCCAAGACCCTCTGCAGACACCAGCCACATTCCCGCTTGGGGCTTACGAGTCTTTTATCATCCCTGCACATTTCTTGGGTGACGGAAATTACCCTGCTTCCAGCTTGCTGTCCTGCGATTCACAGGGGCTTATTATTAATGGCCCTGTAAAACAAAATACAGCCTGTTGTATCTTAATTCAATAGTCAGTAATGACCAACTTAGAGAAATCATTTTAGACCTATGGGCTTTCTAAGGCCTTTTGAAGGTAATGGCAGTAAAATATGCATATATTAATGTTACTTGTGGAAGGCAGAATATAGTGGCAGTATAAGCAATAATACTGCACAGTGTAATAAAAATTGAAAATTCTTTTCCCTAAGTGTAAATATAAAATACCTCTGGGGGACATAACTAAGGGAAGAGTGTTTCAATAACACATAGTTAAACTCAAAATTATATTTTTCAAAGCTATCCAAGTATAGTCTAATAAATAAAGCATAAAATAAAACAACATTTTACAAGGAAGACTCATACTGTATTTCAAGCTTTTTGCCACTCTTAAAATCATTATTTAATATGGACAGTTTTAGTCACAAAATTTCAAGAGTTTATTCAATATCTTTTATGTGCTTTACAAGGTTATTAGAGAATTTATTTTCTCTTTCCCTTACAGATTGGAAGGTGGGCAGTGATATATGAGCTTTCACATTTTATTTATTCACCAAACTGTTCCAGATGTGATCCCATCATTTATCCACTGACACATCAAACCTGCTGTGTGACCTTTACAGTGACCTCTTTACAACATTTGCTTTCATGCTCTTAAAGTTATAGCAGCTTAACAGTGCTTGCTTCAGTGGGAAGACAAGAGAACTGATATTTGGGGGAGAGGGGAGCTATAATTTAAAAATAATAAAAATTTAATTCCTCTCCTACAATATGAAAACTAAGTCCAGGTGGTAAACTAGCCGGTGGAGTTATATTCCCAGAAATGTTTCAATCATATTTTACGCCAAACAGTATTTCACTCCGTGGACTTGGAATGTACTGGATTTGCACGGGCTAAATTTAGCAGGCACCAAGTCTCTCTCCGCTTTTTGTGATTTGTCACAGCAATAAGCATTCTTGGGGAGATATGCCTTTCATTACTACACAGCGGCACACAGAACAAGCGTCCGTCCACCTGCAGTTTTCCTTTCTAAAGGGAAAATATTACTCGCAGCACATCCAAACTTTCCATTAACTAAAAAAAAAAAAGTCTTCATTATGACCTTAGGGCTATTAAAAAAAACAAAGAAAAAAAGATTTCTGGCGTCATGTCTCAGGGAGTCAGTGAGTATGAGAAATTATTTCAGGTACAGGTCATTCATTCCAGCCCACTCCCAAAGCTCAGACCTGGCCAGCTGGGAGTTTCTCAGTCTGCTGAACTTTTCCTTCATGGTTTTTTTTTTTTTGTTTTATGTACTTCCACATTTGGGCTGATACCAGCACCAGACATCCCTCCTCCTTTGTGGTTTGCCTCATATTTATGGCCCAAGAGGTAAGAGGAAGTATCACGAGGCAAGCACATATGGATGTATACATACACGTGTGCCCTTGCGCCTACACGTACACCCATCAGACAATGACAGCACTGGCCAAAGACCCTCACCTTATTTTCATTTTTAATTTAGTCCCTAGCCCTCACTTTACTTCCACTGGAAAAAAAAAATCCTATTGACTTAAACAGGAGAGTTTCTGCATGATGTGCAAGTAAGAAACAGGTAAAGCTTTGGAGAAGCTGTATAGGTGTCTCTTGGCTTTCATGTGCTGAGCTCTGCTCTTCCCATTCCCTCTTCAGATTCATCAACACAATATGGCTGAACTTTGGACTCTTATCAAAGCAAAGCTGGAATTCTGAAGCTCTGCAGAAGCCCCCACATTATCCCCTGTCCTCTTCTCTCTCCAGCCATGCCCCAGCTCTGTGGGCACCCACTCCAGCATAAGGGGCACATGACCCCGGTCTGCATCCCGATACCATCCGAGATGGATTTGGACACTCTAGGGTGGATATAGGAGCATGAGAGGAGCCAACACCATCCAAGCTACTAACCACAAGAGCCCGAGCAGAGCCAAAGGACCAGGCTCTGCCACAGTGACTTCGAACACCAAGGTGAAGTCAAACATACCCTGATTCCTGGTCAAAGGATAAATCAGCAGAAATGCTCCTCCCCTCGCTGGTACACAATGTTCTGAAATTGGGAGTTTTCTTTACAGAAATAATGAGGTTGCAGAACAAGATCTTAAACAGCCTTATTTTTTTTGGAATATTAGTTCATCAATAATGGAAAAATGACATCAAAGAAAACACACCTGATAAAAGAAAACAATGCATTAAGCTAATGTGCTTTGAAAACAGATGAATGGTACAAATAGGAGATCTGAAGATGCCAACAGGAGAATATTACGAAGACGTCGGGAAGCAGAACTTCCAGGTTAAATGCCACAGAAAAATTACAGTAACACACCACCACCAAGTGATTAATTCCCAGAAAAAAAGAAGAATGGTGCAGCTCTGTTTTGATCACTTTTCTAGTTCACATACTTATGCTTCAGCTGGAGTTATACTTTAAATAAACAGAGCTGAGATGTGGATCTTTTTAACTAAGCCTCACAAATAAAATTCAAGGGAGCTCCTCTACTCATTCTCTATTGCTTATTCCTGCTGGCAAAGGAAATGCAACTGCTGCTTTTTGAAAGCCACAAATTTGCAAGGGTCTGGGGCACAAGTTGGCAGTAGGATCAGGCTCCTAGATGCTTAATTGAAAAAGACATGAAGTAATGAAGTAATTTCCCTGTCCCTATTCTCTGTGTTTATCAGAGGCCTGTCTGCAGTGGAGGAAGGGTGACAGGGTAATCTGAGCCTCCACAGAAAACCTGCTTTTTCTCCAAAGTTATTTAGATTTCCATGAGCGCTGGCAGAATTTTGGAAGGAATCCAGGCGAATGAAGGAATTTGGCTGCTCTGAAAATATCATACAGGAACTTTAAAAATTGAACTGATTTATGCCCTGTAATGTTTTCAATACTGTATAAATTAAGTTTGAGTTCCTAGACTGGATTTTAAGAAGAAATTTTATATGTTATGAGCCATGAAAGAACTAGAGAAAAAAATCTTTTTGTATGATAATTCCACCTCTCCTATAAGAAGTGCTAGACTTTGCATATATAATGTGTTCAAAGGAATAATATGGAAAATGCATTACTTTGTACCATCAAAGGATGTTCCAGAATACCTTGAGGTCCTGACAGCTATTTGGAGTTTGCTAATATCTAAGAGCACGGTGAAATATATTAGCAATATCAAGTTTATATGTTCTGTTCACCATTGACTACACAGCAGAGCTGGCCTTAGGACCACTGTAGGCTTTAGAAGTACAGCATCTAGAAAGCATAACCTAATTGAAGAAAGAAAATTATCTCCTGCAGAGAACTGCTTAAAGCCACCTTTTAGTCTTTCATGTGTAGATGGTTACGTCTGGGTTTTTCCCCTCATGGACACAGCAGCCTATGTCAAACACCTTGAGCACTACATCCCACCAAGCGGACTCAGGGAGTCCTCCAGCATCAATAAACAGCAATGTGCTGGCTGAGGCTTTACGATAAATGGTGAGGCTTTCAAAGGAGCCACAATTTGCACACCTGACAAACACATATATGTTTATCCATGGTGCCTTGTGCTCACTTGGAGGAGATACAGCTGTAAGTAGCTAAATATATTTTCCTCTTTTAATCATCCACGGACACAACCTCAGCTGGTGATCTAAAGGTTGAGTCACAGTTGATCCCTTATTTGATTAATGACCAGCCTCCTCAGAGATTTGAGTCGTGTCTCTGGTTCAGAGGTCAGCACACACAAAAGGCCATTACCATGAGCCATTTACATCCACACTAGCGTGGACGCTAGCGGTGCCACTGCAGCAACCGTAAATGGGAGAGCTGCAGAGTGTGCATCTTAGTACTCAAACAGGTCCATAACTCAGGAGTCTGAGGAGGAACATCAAGACTATGAGAATAGGCAGTTGCCCTTGAGAAATGTGATCAATGGAAGCTTATGCAGAGATCACTTTCTTCTGGAGCTGGAAAGAAGCAAGAAATTAGCAGAAACCAACAAAATAGCGGAGAGTCACCCGAGGAGAGGTGAAGTGGTAGCTGAGCTGATTGACAAGCTGCCCTCTGCGAGTTTAGGAGAGAGATGGAGAGGAAGAGATATTCAGGAGGCGACTCTCTCATAGGAGGACCTTCTGCATATGAAATTCTTCTCCATACACTGTGAGTTTTCTGATATTTTTTAGTACGCCAAAAGAGGGCAGAGAATCTACTGTTCTCATCTATCGTTACCATATTTTGGGTCACCATTTCAAGAAAGAGCTTGGCATTTTCAATCCATGATCATTTGTACCCAGCATCATAATCATATTTGAGCAAAGCATTCAACTCTGTGCCTTTCCATAGGCTGATAAGAGCATCAGACAACTAATTGTTGGTACAAATGATTCTGCACATGTATATTAAAATAAAATAGCAAAAAAAAAGCACATAAAAACTGCACTTGATCTCTCTACCATGCCATTCATGGTGTATAAGATACATATTACCATGATGTTTTGAATCTAGCAACAAGACCTCTGTTCCTGCCTTTTGTGACATTTATGGCTTTGACTTCTATTTTCCAGGTGAGACAAATAACCACCTCACCCTTTCAGCAAATCTTCACCCTAAGAATGGGTCTTCTTTTTCCAAAATGCAGGCTTTCTTTCCCCCTACATACCTATAACCTTGGCATGTCTAAGGCATGAACATGAACTGCCAACAGACAAATGCACCTTTTCTAGCCATGAAAATATAAAACTCAACACTGTCCTTAGTTCTGTGGAGAAACCTGGAAAATTAACACACTAGGAATGGGTGGTTCCATGGAAACTCCCAGAAGAGTGAACAAAATTCCAGATTTACAGTGCAATCAAAATTATATTTTCAGTTATATTTTCCATTGCGTGGCTTTTTTCCCCTCTGCTGAAGTATTCTGCAGGCCTTAAAGTGCCCTGTATCTTAGCACAGCAACAGAATTCAGAGGTCTTGGGATATTACTTGAAAACAGTACACCAAGAGGAAATTGTGCAATCAATTCCATGAGAATGCCTCCCTCAGCAATAAACACTGCCTGTGCCAAATAAATGGGTGATGTGCGTCATAAATTTCCTTTTCCTGTCAGAGCAGCCACAAGAAATGGATGAAGTTATGCACATTTGTATAAAAATAAAAACGTGTTATTTGCTCTCCAGCGCACTGCGGACAGGCCATTCCAGGCCCCGAGGAGTCACCAAGTGCCTCCTTGCACCGAGTAGCCAAAGGCAATGCTACCACTGCTGCCTGCTCTCACACCCAACAACAGCAAATCCAGTTTTCTTCACAGCCTTATTGCACAGGTCTCAGCCTGGCTGCTTGAAATACAAAACTACCTTATTATTTTGCAAGCAATCTAAGCTCCCATCACTGAGGTCTAGTTTTAGAGGAATTGTTTGCCACTTTGCAAAAACACAGATCCAGGTACATGGTCTCAGCTCGGTATCCCAAGCTTGATAGTCCAAAACCACTAGCTGCTGGACTGAAAAGTCAAGATTCTGTTATTCTCTTTATTCTGAGTAGCATTTTTCCCACTGACAAGTCTTACAGCATGAATAAACTAACCTAATCCCACCCCACTTGCATACAAAGCTCAGCTGCCCGTATGTGGGCACAGGTCACTTTATTGCTGCTCAGAAAGCAGACGCAATTCAGACACTGAGTCGACAACAAGATTCAAGACTGTTTTACTCTAAGAAGGTGTCATCCCAGTGGGATTACTGACTGGAGAAAAGTAATACTCACTGCAGCCCATGGTGAGACCATCTGACCGGAGCCCCTCTGCTCAGCTCTGGAGCGATGCCCCACAGGTCCCTGTGCAGCTCCCACCACAATCCTGTGCTGGACACAGAGGTACCGTCTCTGCCTCCTCATCCACTTTGCTCATATCCTCTCCTCATCTTTACCAACTGCTTCCATAGGATTCCTGGCTCAACTAGGGGAAAAGAGAAGGCTGTCAACACTGATATATTAGAAATACAATTCAAGCAGCTGCTATTCGTGTTTTATTTTTAGATTTTTTTTTCCTTCAGAGTGATCTCAATCTCTATAATATTATTCCTTCTACTAGGTCAAACATCTGTTGTATAAGAAGAAAAATAAACTCCTTTGCACTACCAAGTTTACATCTTTCCATTTATATTTTACCACAGTTCCTTCATCGGGAATTGTCCTGCTCCGCTCTCTGGTATTTCATGAATTACAGGATCCCTAAGCAGATCTTTCAATAGTCCTTAAGCAGGCCTTGACATGATAGACTGCTCCACAGCAGGGTGGATAGACTGCCCTGAGATGCACCAAACAGCATGGCACAGCACCATCTCTTGGCAGGTGTCATGCCTGTCATCAACCAGCTATAGAGAAGGCTTGTCTTAGGCATGACATAAGTCATGCTTTAACACAGCTGACAACTACACCCTGTCACAAAAGGTACAGAGACACAACATCAGCAGGAGTAAATGAGGTGACACTCTTAAGCGCGTTGTCAACTGCAGCAGTGGCACACAGCGCCCAGGCTGGCTATAGGACCAGTACCAATGACCACAGCGCTATCCCATGCTCTGTTAGTGCTCACGCTGAACCAAAGTAATCCATAAAGCAAGCAGCCAACTCCTGCACCCGAACCCGATTTAAGTTTGCAAGAGCAAAGCTGTTTGAACTCAAGGAGGGCTCTGCAGCTCTCGCTCCAGCCTTTGTGCCTGAGGACCACTGGCAGGATGCAGCGCCTTTGTTTGGCTCTTCTGCTCGCCAAAGAATAGAGCCAAAGGAAGAAAAAATAAAGAAAAAATCAGAGCTCTTTGAGGACATATGAAATCAATGGCAGTACATTGATTTGATCCCAGCTGGCTTTTCATACACTGAAATGCCAATCGCTGTTCTTCTGTGTCAAAAGGAGCAGACAGCTAGAGCAAGGGGAATACAGGAAGATAATAATAGTAGCTCAGAGGTGTTTCTCACAGATGTTACTCTCATGTTTGGTCACTTCCAAGAAGGCCAACTGGTTCACCTGTTAGAGGACAGATCCATACAAGAGTCAATGAGGAAAGGACTGTCTCTCCTCCCCAGAAGGACAAGTGAATTCTTCAGGAAACCATAGAAATCTCTGGTGGAACTGATTATTTTTCCTGCAGCACATACCTGAGCTTTGGATGCTTACTTTCTTCTCTGTTGTTATTTCTGTTTTTCAAGCGATAAAGAGGATTAGAGCTATAATAGTTTTCTGCCATGTCTTTCATTAAAGACTTACTATTCGATCAGACTGCTCTAAGAAAATGACAATTTACAAACATGAAAAATTTTGATGATATTTTCTGAGATTAAGAATAAAAAAAGGCTATCTGCATGTACTCACATTTGGTCTTTTAGGTAAGTAGGCATGTTTCCTGGAATTCTACTAAAATACTACAGTGTGATTGATCTCCGCAAAAGCCATTTTTTCCCCTAACACAGTATGAGAAGGCCTCATGCAAAGAAAAGAACACACATTGTGAACAATTGTGTGCAGAACTGATTTTAACCCTGATCTGGACCTACAATATATTTCTAAGCAACAACAAAGCCTTTATTTGCTGATCATCAGAGCAGTAACTTTGCTAGCACATAGCTGGCTACAGGAACATCCTTTCCAGGTGTGCGTTGATGGTTTTTTGCTGAGGATTTCATCTTAAAGCAGCACACAGACATCCCTCCAAGCCCCTTTCCCTCCCAGTGCTGCTCTGGTGGGAACATGTAGCCCTCCTAGCCAGTCTATCATCCCTTTGTTTGCTTCTGCTGACCTAACTGTCACATCAATGCAAGAATGAACTAAAATGGGTCCTGTCTCTCAGGCTGTGATCCACAGTTGTCCTGCTGAAGCACAGAGGTTGTTTGTGGGAAGGCTGGGGTGACCAGACAAGCTCTCATGCTCAAAGGTTGCTGGCCAACCCACCAAACTGGTTTATAAACAGAGAGGTGAAGTCTTGAGGCCCTTCAACCAACATACAATCTCAAAGATCATGTGCTCCCAAACATCATCCCTTTCACCTTAACCTTGTAGGGGAGCAGGCACCTTTGCTGCAGGCAAGAACCACCAGTGTGCCCTCGTCCCAGCCCCTGCCCCATCGTTTCACTCCCATCTTTACCTCACAGCTTGTGGAAACACACAGACCTCCAAGGTCCTGTTGTATCCAAAGTCACTCCCCACTGAGACACACTAGAAATCAATGTGTTTCCAAAGAAAATCATGGACTTGAATCTATAGCCTAGAATTGCAGTGGTCCTGGTCTAGAGAAAAATGCTAGGAGTTGTGCAAGAGCTGGATTCTGTACAATGATTTGAATAGCTGGTGGTTCCAGCCCAGTCACAGCCTCACAAGAATGGTCTTATTCTGGAACTTGAAGTATTTCTATTCCCAAAGGGCACCAGCGTATGGAGAATCATGCCACAGTTTTTATGGTTAACTGAACATTTCTTTTCAGTTTCTGAAGGGCCGGGGGTTTGTTTGAATTGTGAATGATGGCCCATGTCCCAGCGCTGTGTGCGACATACTCTTCTAGTGACAAAGTTCACACATGGAGCCTCAGTCAAGAATCAACACGTAGCCTGAAAGTTGCTGGCATTCACAGCATATAATTAAGATCATATGAGATTCAGCATTTCTTTCCTTTGCCCAGCTACATACACTAAAACGGCCAAATGACTCCTTTTGACCTTAAGATCTGGAAGATAAATCCTATCATCTGGCTTTTACTTATGCCTTCATTTCCAGTTGTAATTTATATTTAAATGTTTCTTCACATTCTTCATACCAGGCATTATCATGGTACATTATGGCATGACCATTTCCCACAAGGCAGCAAAGGAGCATTTTCAAAAGCAGCTTAAGAGTTATACACACAATTCCCCTGTGAAAATGTTACCCAGAATCGTTCTATGAGCAGGGAAGTTATGTGAGCAGCAGAATGTGGATCCTCACCTCAAAGGTGCCAAGAGATTTTTTTGGCAAGTTACATTAAAGATCTGAAATTAAAAGGATAAAAGGCTGGTGTGACAAGTTCAAATAGCAAGGATAATTCCACAGAATTTACAGCGCAGTCAGTTCTTCTCCAAGGGATTTAAACAGCAAAAATAATAATGAGTTTTCATATTAGACAGCTAATTTATCAACCTTTTGATTTTTGTACCAGTTAATGAATAGAGTATAATTTTAGTGAAATATTAGTTGTTATTTTTCTATGCTGTACTAATAATTAAGAGTTTAAGATAAATACACATCTAAAAGGCTCACCATTGCTCCAGGGGCTGGGATGGCTTCAAATCTTATCTTGCCTATCCATATTGTCAGTGGTCTGTCAGTGGTCAGAGTTCGGGAGCAAGAAGCAGAAAAGAAAAAAAAAAAAAGTATTATGACAGTTTGTCAAGTGCATTTCTTACCTGGCACAACTGTGTTGTGTCGACTGCCTCTCAGCATTGATTGACAAGCTTACCATAATCCTAGGAAAAGCAAAATAAGATTGTCTCTTGTATAGCTCAAAAGAAATCAGCTGTCCTCTACAGCTGGGTAAATTCAGAGCAACTTGCTGAACTTGCTCTGAATTTACATCAGTGAAAACAAAGGAAGATTTGGGGTCTGGAATTTTTATGATCAGAACCAACCCCACTACTGTGAACTCTGCTGAGTGTGGAAGGAAAGCCACATCTAAGAGCTTCAACAGTCAGTTTGTGTAATATTGCCTGCCCTTGGTTCGATTTCTGTGTTTCTCTTCTTCCACAGTAAGGACCTTTTTTTATCTCATTGTGGGAGGGGTAGCGAAGGATTGTTCATTCTTCTGAACAGTCCATAAAACTTCTATTACTTAAGCTAACAATCCCTTCATTGGAGATGGAGTTTCTTCAGGACTGAGAAGAGGCAAAGGGACTAAATAGTGACTAGCAGCAGGAGAGGAAAATGAGTGGGGTTGGTGGAAGCCTGCAGAGGACAAGTCCCAGTTTCACCTTTGCTCCCGTGCCCAGTCCAAGGGCTGCTCTTCACTGCTGTGCGCTGCAGTGCCTTGTAGCCAAGACTGCTGACAATATTCCAGGTGGGACCTAAAGTCTTTCACAGTATGTCACCTCTTTTGTTTGATATCCTGTCCCTATGCTAAGACAGCCTTGTCTCTACTTGCACTTTTACTATAGCTGTGATCTAGGCTGAGTATCTCAGTGATTTTTCCAAAAGAAACCATCCCCCAGACTCCTTACCAGTTACCTTTCTGAAGCCTTCTCCTGAATTCTTGTTCCATTTAGCACTGTCACTCTGTTTAACACTTGACATTTGTCTGCACTGAATCCATTTTGCCATTTCCTGGTAGAGTCACTGAGGAACTCTGGGTTCTGTTGAATCTGCTCCAAAGGGTGCCTGGCCCTTGGAAGGCCATAGACCAAATTATCAATTCATTTATCCCACTACAAACCTGCAATTACTGCCCAGACATTACCAGCTTTACCTGATGCTGCTGAGAGACATGTTCACACCTTTCAAAGACCTCAACCAAATAATAAATACATTGTCTTCTCCAAAGGCAGGGTCGTGGCAGCACCACACAATAGACCTCATGATTCTCCATATTCCTACTGACAATGATGTCCATTCAGGACAGGGGCTACAGGTTCCTTGCTGACCAGGCTAGGGCTTTGACTTCTATTAGAAGAGTCAACCAGGAGGCTTTGTTGATGTTGGTGCAAACCTGGGCTGCCTTATTGACATGAGCATAGCGGGACATCTTTGTGCTGTGTGGATTGTGCATTACAGAGGTCCTGAAACAGTCCCATGAACAGTCTTCTGCCAGCTTGAAAAGTTTTCATCTATGCTTATTGTCTCATACTTGCCCTTGAATTGGTTTTGATTCAACAGCCTCTATTACCTCCTCTTCCTTTACCTTTTGCCTTAGCTATTAATCTCTGATGTGGAACTTTGTGAAAGCTCTTTGAAACTCTAAGCACACTGCTGAATTTCCCTTATCTTGCTTGGCAGTAATATCTTCAAAGAACTCCAGGAGGTTAGTTAAGTATGACCTCCTCTAGCTTCAAGCTCGGCTTCCCAGCAAGCTCTTCACTTCATTGCTAGAGATGAGAGGAAGAGGACAGGGAACTCTGGGACAAAGAGGCACACAGGCATTACAATAAGCCAGCAGCAGACATGGCAATGCTCCCACTGCCCAGGTCTTTTAAAAACTTTATCGGTGACACCCTACCTTTGTGTTTTACAAGTGCCCAGTGCAGTTCTTATCAGGCAAGCTGCCACTATCTACAGAGGGGAGGCCTTCAAAGTAGTAACAGAAATACTGGGAGAAAATAAATAAATAAATAAATAAATAGTGAGTTTCTTAAGCTTCATGTCTTCCATCAATGGATTTATTTTAGAATTATTACAGGGAAAGTTTTCACCATGACAGTGGTCAAACACTGTTCTCTCAGAGTAGCTGTAAATCCATTCCTGGAGATACCTGAACATAGCTAGATGAGCAACATGGTCTGATCTTGAAGTTAAACTAACTTCAAAGTTCATCCTACTTTGAGCTGGAGATTGGACCACAAACTTCTAGAGGTCACTTCCAACCTAAATTATTTTTATGGTGTTTATCTGTGGCTTTTATTTTCTTTTTGGGTCCATCCCCATCTTCTAGGTCCTAATCTGCAAGTCCAAGAAGTCCAACCACACCTCAAGCCTAATTATAACTTCTCTGTCACTCTCCAGAACATCAGTTGGGATTACATACAGCTGAGCGAGTTCCCTGCTCTGTAGGGGTATTTAAAGTTTATCTCTATAATGAAGTAGTGAGCCCACATTTTAATTCCACTTCCCCTTGCAACGTGCAGAATTTCCCCTTGCACTTTGCTTTCTGCTCCCTAGCAGAGCACCTTGCTGTGTTTCCATTCACACATCATCTCTTGCTGGTTTCTCATTTACATCATAATACCCTGAGCTGCTGTTTACACTGAGCTGCACAAAGGTATGTTTTACATCTTACTGTGGTGTGATCATTAACATCACACTGCTGGCCCCAGGGAGTTTCATGACTGGATTCAGATCCATCTGTCCTGTGTTCCCAACAGGGGTTCCCCCTGCAGGCCTGAATATTTTGGCAGGAGACAATTCAAAATGTGCAAAACACTGTATGTCAGGCAGAATGTGTTACCTTAAATGATGATTTATTATATGAATGTGTCTATTGTTTTGTGTCTTGGCTTTTTAAGGAACAGCCTCTTCAGAAATTATGGGGCAATTTATGTTTGATGAGCACAAAAAGCACTAGCTATATTTGCAGTGAGGTAAATATTCTTAACATTTTCAATTTATAAATATACTCAAAAAATCCTTATTTACAAATGATGCAGAATTAGGACGTTTTGGTGTGATCTCTTCATACGTTTGCATCTCAAAACTACATGTGATGTTTCCACTACTGGTATCAATATAACCCTGCTGGAAAGCAAAGTAAGGACACACATGATGATGCTTCAGATTTAACCAAGAAAGGCACAGACTGATACTGCTCTGAGTGTTAGGCCACAGGGGATGCATGAACCAAGTATTTCAAATGTGATGTAGAGTCAAGCTGTCCTCTGATGGTGGGACTTGGGTAGAGGAAAGGACACAGGGAAAGAGATAGTTGCAAATCTACTTTGGAAGATAAGTCCACCTAGTAATCTTAAAAAAGGAGCTACTGAATGTGCTTTTCTTGGTAGAACTAAAGTCTATAAAACTTCCTTTCTAGTGTATCTTCTAAGTGCAGATACTCAGTCATTTTGAGGGTTGGTTTCAGTAAAGGATACAGGCAGTCCTTTCTTTTTCCTCAGTTGTTTTCCACATCTAAGGTTCATTGCAACTGCCCTTGATTCCCTTCCACTATGCCTGTATACCATTTGCTCAACTGCATTACATACTTCAAAATGAGATTTTAAAGAAGATGTGCAGATGAACTAAAATCAACGGTTTTTGGTTTTATCTTCCAGTGTGAGAACGTAACTTGACTCACCTTCTGCCTTCTACTCCTCTATGTCCTTGGCAGAGAAAGACATCTTCATCTGCCCTGGTAGGAAATTTTTCTTCAGCTTTGAGGACAAAAGTCTTTCCTTACACTCTACACAGAGTCAGCTCAAAATTGCAGCCTGAAAATGACAGGGTTCTGTGAAGAAAATATGAAAAAAGGAGAAAAAAATTACTAGTGGAATAATAAATATGACAGAGCTTATCCTAAACAACAGCAATCTCTGGCAGCTTCTCAGAACTGGCAATGCAAGTATTTGCCCAGAGAATTGCCCTCAGGAGAGAGCCACAACACAAACCAGGCCCTTAGGCTGGCTTTGGGCTCTGTCCTTTCATCAGTAACACACAGCTCAGGTCAACCTTTCACCAGGAAAAGGAAAGGCAGGTAGCTGCTACTGAGTCACTTAGCATGAAAAACATGTTAGTTACGACAGGGAAGAATGAAGACTACTTAAAAATTCTGAGGGGCAGAATATTTTGAGAGTATTTCTGTATCAGATAGACAGGAAGGCTAGAAGTTAACATAAGTGCTGTAGATACTCAGACTTCTCAGGAAGAGGAAAGCCCTCGCAGCTGACTTCCCTCCACACATACCATCTCCTTGGCAAGGCAGCTGGGTCCGGGATTCCTGCCCTCTCTGGTAAGCCGAAAGCTGCCTTTACTTGAGATTGCAGGTAGGGCCCAAGATTGCAACTGCCACCACGCAACATTATGTCAGTCAGAAAAGTCATGTGGAGGAAGGTGGTGGAAAAAAAAAATCACCAAGAATTAATCAAGCCATCATCAGTGGCTCCAGGTGCAATAGCTGTACAAGAAAAACAAATAAATCAACCCATGGTTAAAAATAGCCCTTTTGATTACTGTCTTCAGTCTTCATCTAAAGACAGCATAACGACTCAGCGTTCTCTCAGGAACTAACCCTTGTCTAATATTTTACTGCTGCTGCCCTTAGTGCGAGTCAATATTGCAAAACATAGGGAGGTAGATGGATGGCAGGCAAAGGATACCTGCACTGCCCATGTTTGCTCCTGTGGGGATGGCAGGAGGGATCCCCACTGCCAGCCCGGTGCTGAGCACCAGCCCACATGGCCAGCAGCCACGCCAGGTGAGTGCAGTGGTCAAACAGCCATTGAAAACGTAGTTAATGCTTCTCTGGGACAGCTGGCCTCTTAGGCAACAGCTACATGGAGGCCCCAGTCTCAGTACAGCTGAGACTCGATTTATTCTTAAACATTTAATCATGTCCGCAAAAAAAAAAAAAAAAAAAAAAGTACTTTCTTTGGTGTTATCATTTCTAGCAGATTCTGTACCAAGTCCAGTAGCCTAAGTAAAAAAAAAACCTAAGTGTAATGCACAAATACAACAAAACTAAAAAACTAACAACCAGCTACAATAATGTTTACAATCCCTGTCATTTCACTTCCCCAGTCTGTTGGCACAAGCCATCGGCATCAACCCAGTAGAGGGTCTGTCCACTGCTGCGGACAAGCAAACTCATCGGGAAGGAGGCCAGGACTCGTGCTAGAAGGGACACTCATCCACCTCACACATCCCCCATGCATTTCTGCCCATCCCTGCACATCCCCACGCAGCAGCGGGGGCAGCCACCCTGGTGCCCAAGGCGCCGCACTCCCCTCTTGCCGCTGCTCCTCACTCCTCTGCACGAGCCATTCAGGCCAGTTATTTATGGCTGCCTGGTACTAAAACTGTTTAAAAGGTCTGTAAATCCCCCTTCAAACACTGATAGCGAGCCCTTTAAATAAACAGACACAATTATTCAGTAAATGTTACATAACTAAGTTAGCAGTGTTATAATTGTGGATGTTCCCACTGTCCACATAAGCATCTAATTCTTCCTGGAACCCTACTAAGCTCCTGGCTTCAACTGAATCTCAAGGCAGTAAATGTGATAGGTTAATCATAGGGCTTGTTTTTAAAACTCAAGTGTCTTTGATTAACTTAAATGTGGCATCTTCCCACTTCAATATCTTCTCAAGAAAAGGCAAACAAGAGCACTCAGTGTCTGCTTTTGTTTTGTTCCTTATTTAGACACTCTCTTCGTTATCATCCCTTTATTAATCATCCCAGTTATCCCAGTTGTTTCCGTCCTCTCTGTTTGTCCTCACAGGAAAGTTTTGCCTTGACTCTGGTCCACAGTTACCAAGCCCCCACCTCACTATATGAAGTGCCCATCACATTTAGCCTCGTCTCACTAGTGCCAGCAAGTAGTGAAGTAGTTCGGCCTCATCTAGCTGAGCACTTGCACTGCCAGGCCTTATGCTTCCCATATGGACAGCTCAGATGTCCCGTCTTTTCTTTACTGCCTTTATCAGAGCAATATAATCATCTTTGCACTATTATTCAGAATTATACAAACATCAGTTTAAGCGTAATGTAGGGCCAGACCCTCCTTTTATTTAACAAGAAAAATCATTCTGATCATGCTTCTTGTGTGCAGGTTTTTTTTTTGGATGTTTCAGCACTCACTGGGAGCTCAACGTTGATCTAAGATACACAACCAGTGAATCTAAGGTTTGATTATACAGAAAGACGTTCCAGAAATAGATGGCCCCAGTGCAGCCTGATTTATCCAGACTAAGTTTTTTCAGACCACTGACCTTACTTCTTTTACCCAAGAACGTTCTCATCAGTCCAAGTATCATCAATACTGACAGCAACAAGTTCCTGTCCCAAAAATCCATATCCTCCTAGCTGCCAGGCTCAAGAAGGCTCAGATAAACCAGAGGAGTGAGGGAAAAAGAGGCCCCGACTGTGCAGACAGCATGTGGCACATGGAAGGGTCTGTGGCAAAGCCCTGCACTGGGGGTAGTTCTTCTGAAGCAGTGACTCACTGACCGGAGTCACCCACAGGAGAACAGTGAATCACAGCCCCTCAATCAGTGGCTGTGATTCACACATCACAGCTCCCATCAAGAACCACATGCAGACAGAAATTCGCTGTCAAATAACCTCTAGATCTACAGAGTGCTGGTTTCTCCCTAAACAAAGCACGTCATAATTAGGACTAGGGCTGTGCCTGCCTGCCCTACTTATCCATCAGCATGTGCACCTGGCCACCCCATACAACTTGGCCAAAATGACAAACTCATTTCTTCCATTAAGTAATGGAAGGAATTTCATTGCAATATTTAGGCATTTCCGCAAAGTAATAACCACTAGTGCATCATGGTGACTGAGAATGGGCTGGACCATGTGTGAGTCTGGTTGCAAAAAAAACCTTTTTTTTTCAAGTAACAATAAACACACAGCTTGACCTGAATATATCAATGATATATTAAAATCCCTGGCTTACATCTTACTGCTTTGGTTGGTATAAGTCAATACAATCCAATCTTATTGTACATATCTATAGGTATGTTGTATTCCTCTAACTGCTTCTGGAATGGGCTTCTCTATGTACCTCTGCTGTTGAAATACAGACATTAAAGTGAGGTTTGTGGAAATATGATTCGAGTCCTTGAAAACTACTGGGCAGGAGATATTGGGTGATATTTCCAGAAACATTTACATGACACAGGGGCATATGAATTAAACCAACAAAGGGACACGACTCAGACCTTTCGTATTCTCCCAGAGGGGAATCTACGTCATTTAACGGGCCCTGCTCTGCCTGCAAAACCATTTTCACAAGCCTTCAGTAGCTTTCATCTTTCTTGTATATTTTAAATTAGTATTTAGGTCATTCAGCTTGTGGAGGAACTGACAGTGGAACAGACTGAGGGCACCTCCAGCTCCCCAGTTCTGTAGGCAAGTGATTCCCAGAAGCCCTGCAAAAACACAGACCCACTGGGCTTCGTCAAATTAGATGGATATTTTGCAGCCACCTTCCCTTGCCTGGATTATCTGCAATGCCAACAGCAATACTCTGTTTCTAATGAGATTATATTTCATTTTCTTCAAATTCACATAAGTTTGCTTTTGATCTACCCTGTCAGTTGGCAGTGTACTTCTTCCAAGAGCTCTGTCCTCTCCACGTGCCCTGTAGATCACACGGTGGCTCTGAAATGTTTGAACGCTGCTATCTGACAATATAGGTCTCATGAAAAAGAATGGGCCAACAACAAGAAAAGTAGCAACAGACTTGCAAAATGTTAGTTCAAGCTCGTGAGCTGCTAAATATAGTGTTGGAGAAGTTATTAAACTCCAGAGTTTACAGGTAATGAATGGCACAGCTAAGCCTCACCTGGTATTTGCAAAAGTATCAAAGCTTTTCCTTGAGAAAAATCCGTCTCTTACCTTTTCTGTGACTGCATTTGCCAATGGCAAAAATGTAGATAGAGACCTTTTCCCATCTCAGAGGGCTGCTTTGAAGAAAAAGCAACTAAAAAATGATGGCACTGTGGTAATGGATATTCTTTTGATTTTTGGCTATTTCCTTCACTGATGGGTTTATTATTGTACAGAACATACATGATAGAATGAAAATACATATATTCATCAATATATTTCAGTTACAGATGCAGATCAGTGTTCTTCTTTTTGGCTATGATAAAGCACAGTATTTCAGAGTGCGATCATTTCTCCCTCTTTATTAATAATCTCCTATCGTGAACAAGAGTATCATTTTTCTTGCACCTTTAGGGAACAATTTTCCCATTTTCTACAACACTAATACTTTTAATGGCTGTAAATTGTGCACACATAAGAAATGAAAGATCCCCATCATTTCAATCTACATGAAAAAGTTTCAGCTGCTGCACTTACCTTATTCTGACTCACAGGGTTTAAAGTTATAGGAATGCTCCCACAGATCTTTTGAATTTAAAAAAGTTACTGCTTCTGGTTTAAACAATGAAGTTAGCCTCCTAAAGTGGGCAAATTAATACCATACAAATAAAGCATTCAGTCTAATACTGAACTTCTTTTGATATCCTTAAGAAATCATTTCCTGAACTTTGTTTTACACTACTACACAGCCCCAGCCTTCAAAGTGATGGTAGCTGGAGTCCAGAAGAGAGGCAACATGTACTGACCTGATTCCTGCAGAACTGTTCACCTGGATTTGGGACAACCAAGCAATACAGCATTTGTTCTACACTAAAGCTACATTTCTGGAGGCAGTTTGAGCAGTGTTCTCACTCCAGGTGTATCAAATGGCCCACTTTGAGGCTAGGCATTGATGCATCACCATATCAGGCAGAAAGAACATCCTTGCTCCACTCCAGGAGCATTGGTTGCTGAATCAGAGTTGGGGACAGGTTGAGCAAACTCACTGACAAGCAACAAAGGGAAAGCAGCAGCTGCAATGAGATTAGGGACTACCCCAGTTCCTCTTAAAAACATCCTTGTGCTGCACTGCAGAACACACACCCTTGGCCAGGGCTTACTCTGCAGATAGGGGCCAGCCTTGAGTTGTACATGATCTCTTACTACACTCTATAACCCACCACTAGCACGTGGACCTCTGCCCTGTGCATCCTAATGGTGACACTGCCACTAGTCAAATCACTCCATCTGGAATAAATGCACAGACATGGGCCACCTTAAAAATTTTCTGACATTTTCTTCTGAATATTCTTTGCTGGAAAAGAGAACATGCAGCTATTGCATGAATACTTAACAACAGGGCAGACAGTTGCTACCAATTCCCAGGCCTATGGTTTCCAACCACTTCCCTCCAACACCAATTTGCAGCCTTTGCATAACAGAGCAACATGTACCCAAAACGAGGCAGGCACAGGCTGCTTGCACTCTGTGCTTAAAGAATCTGCTTCTGCATGGAGCCTGGGTCCTTTTATTAAAGGTTACACATCATGCACGATGTCAAAACACAACTTGTCTTTTGAGCTGGTGGTGGAATATGTCCCAAATGAAGCTCAGAAACCTCCCAGTAGGTAACAGAGGGCAAAGAATGTGTTCCTTGTGGTAGGGTAAAAAAGGGAGAGACAGGCAGACATCCCCAGGTAATAGATAAATGAAGAAAGTATGGCTCCTAAAGAAGAACAAAAGCTTCGTAATACAATTACGACAGAAGGGGAAGAAGACTGATAAACTAAAGAGCCTTAACTCACTCCCCAAGTTCGAAGTGGCGATGTGTTCACTGCTTTAACTTTCCACCAAGATTACAGCTGTGTGACATTGGAGCCTATGAATTTAGATAGCTCATTGGTTGTAGGAGACTAAACACGTATCCGTATCAAGTATGTTTTCAGATCCTTCAAACATGAGGAGAATTCAGGTAGATTATCATGTGCTACTGCCACCCGGAGTCTCTGACACAACTCTGAATTTCTATTACAGCTTTTACACATAACTTTCAGACTTCATTAATTCTGGTGGAATTATGATTCGTCTTTCACTTTTTTTAAGGTTATATGTGACAAAAAAATTATGCTTTCAATTTGTAAAACCAAATACCTCCGTGGGACCTGTCGCCACCAACAGAAGCTCCAAACAATCACAATGATGGGGTTAATTGGCATTTTAAAATAAATCACTGCCTCCAGATTGATTTATTTTCCCCCATCTCTTTACACAACATTGCTGCGTTTCTCTATAATTATTCAATGCTAAGTTCATGGTTTTGAAGCAGACGACTGCAGACTTAGGAAATGGTGTTTGATTTGTTGCCATGGAAACATCTTGCTGTAGATGTACTCTAATCCCATGACAACTCTGTCTCTTAAGAACCATTTTTTCTGACATAATAAAAATCTGATCAAGGTCAGATTTAATAACAATCTCAGTTCCCAGACTTTATTTCGTAAAGGTTTAGCAGAGGGTTGTGGGCTTTTGTTGTGTTTTTTTTTTCTCTTCTTTTTTTCCAAAGGGAATCTCTAGAAACTTTATTTGTTTTCTTAGCTGGATTGGAATTTATTCCCTAAAATACATAAACCTGGTGTTGTGTCATGTTAATTTAGAGCGCACCTTTTGTTATTGTATAATTACATCATTAAAGGAAAGTTGCTTGTAATTGTTTATATTGTCTTGACAGATGTTAACATTTTACATAACGTTGTTCCTGCTAATACATACGTTTGGGATATCAATAATGCTTATCATTTCCCAACAACTGGTGTTTACACAGTAGCAAATGCCAGTGTAACTTAACTCTCATTTTGTACTGTAATATGTGTCTGAACTATTTATCACAGCACATTGAAAGCTGGAGGACTGGAAACAAATGGAAATGCTTGACGCATTCCACCGTAAAATAAAGCCAATGTACATACTGAGGAGTCATATCAACATTAAAAAGTACTTTGAAATGAGCAGCTTGCCAAGAATTCATGTATGAGTTTAGGGTAGGGCATTTTCCCCCTAACCAACACATCTCCCTCAGCAGCCAGGTATCCATTGAGAGTTTAAGAGTAATAGTTACACAAAAAGAGAGACGTGGTAAATGCAACTCAGGTAATTGACTTAAGGCTCGACTTTCAAAGACAGCTCCTGACACACACAAGCAGATTTCAGAGAAAAAAAAAGAAAAAAAAATCCTTTACTTCAATTTCATTCCAACCTTTGGCCAAATGTGGCCTCAGAAACACCTGGGTCCAATTCTTTCACTTTCAAAGCAGTGGTACAAATTCATGCCAGCCTTGGTCATCGGGTGAAATCCTGACCATGCCAAAGACAGTGATAGAACTTCCATCCATTTTACTTAGATATTCCCTTGGATGGCATTACCTTTGCTGTTCACTTGGGGACAGAAGAGGAAATGAAGTTAAAATCACATCTAGGGACATCTCCATCTGTGCTACTTGTCTAAGATCCTTTTAAAGTCTACAGAGAATAACGGGCCTGTTTAGCATGTTGTTCATCTAATCTTAGAAAACACACACAAAAATGTCACATTTATGTAGTCTTACACCTGCCAAAAGAAGTGTCCATGGCTTTGTATTATCACGACATAATTACCTCATCCTGCCAATATGAATAACGGTCCTGGAATTCTTTAATATGTTGCATCATAATTCGTAGCAGCTCGGCCGTGGATACCCATATTTCTTCTTAATTCCATGGCACAGCTTTACGCAGTTAGAATCCCTTTCATCTCTATCTTCCTAGCCACCTAACACTGAACCATTTGATCTGCTCTGGAAATTGTTACTGCATCCTTGTCACTGATCTTCACCCACCTGTATTACAGTAGAGTTTTGGATCCTTTCACAGACTACAGTGAACAAGGCAAGAGACCCTGCAGGATAATCCTTACCTCAAAAGGAGCACAGCCGTCCTGCCCAGGATGGTCTTTGTTGGTCTCTGGTGTAGTCACTGTCAGGTTCAACCACTGAAAGTATCCTGACAAAGACGGTTTAGAGAAGCATTGCAGAAACAATGTAGAAGCAAAAGGAGTTTGTTCCACAGATGTTTTCATATTGTCATGCAACATTATTGCTGAAATATATGAAACCAAAGAAACTGTCATTTAAAAAAGGCATCAGGGCAAATTTTGAACATTATTGACTTGCTAATAAACAACAGCTTTGCTATTCTGATTTTCAAGTGTGACACAGCAGGTAGACTATAAGCTCTTCTTACAGTCCAGAAAGAACTGAGCTACATCTGTTCTTTGACATTACAGGTGATAAAGCATCACTTTGATGGCCCAACTGAGATCACAGCACATCCTAGGTACCACATCGACACATACTACGATACAGTTCTGCCCCACAGAGCTTGCATTTTAAGTGTCGCAGGATAGAGAAAAATTACATTTTTCATATTTTCATATGGAAATTCAGGAACTAAAATCTGGAATTTAACTACCAGATTGTCCGTTTTTGCATTTATTAGTATAACAAGGATTTGTACAATCAGTATTAATGTGACCAAACACTAGAAGCTCCAGTGAAGATTATACTGTGGCATGTAAATTATCCAAAGCACAGTCCTGAGGCCCACAGGCACAGAGACAGAGAGCACTTATTGATATTAGGGCTGCAGAACTTTAAGGCACCAAGCACAAACCCTACGCTGTAAACATGCAGATATTTACACACACCAAAAGGTGGTTTCTGCCCTGGAAAGCAAAGCGTCCTATGAGGATTCAGCTGCAAGATCCATGTGTCAGTAAATATAGCATCACTGCACTGTCAGTCCATCAGCATTCAATCGCCAGCTGAAGATGCAATATAATAGGAAAGGCCATCCCCAGGACAAGCAAGTCAGGCACTCTGCAGCAAAGGGAGCAGCAAATCCCATTTACTCAGGCTGCCCTGCCCTCTCCCGCAAGAGCCAGCGAGAATGTTTGAGCTCTTCCTCGTGCTTACCTTCAAGCCTAAGGAAAGAGGGTTTTAGTGACTTATCACAGTGTGTAGACCAATACTTTACAATAGCTAAATGGTACACATGCACAGAACAAAAGGACACTATCAAAACTAAAGAGCTTAGAATTTGCTTCTGCATTAAAGATGATCAATGTCTATTTTTCTTCTTTTGCTGACACCAAGCAGACTCTTTAATCTGCCCTGTTAAACACCAGACCTTGATCACTAACCACCAAGGATAAGTTACAGACGGGGACATCAATTCCAAGTAACAGCTGATTTTCTATTATTTTCTTTTGGAAGGAATGTCAATGCTTGGCTATTTTAACTCAATCATCTTCTATTGAAAAGTAAAAATGACCTCACAAAAATCTTGGCTGAGGGTGGGGGGGTAGAAATTGGTAAGAATTTACGAACCCCTATTTGGAACACTTAGAAAAGCAAAGTTGCCTTGACAACTGTAGCCATCTTTGGATGGCAATTCTTTTTGCAGAGCACAAAGCTGGTTTAATTCCTCATCTTCTCCCTCTGCGTACATAATTCCACCCATTCCCAGGTAAGGTTTTGTTATGTATATACTGCTATTTTGTCTGGTGTACGCCCAAGCTGCAGCCTGATTCTGTTGACAAAACCTGAAGTTTTATTAGTTGTTATTTGATTTTAAAAAGCATTTTGTATTAAAATTTTCAGATTTAATTGACAGATATTCAATTTCAAAGTCCTACTCCCCTGTTCATAAATTGCTAATAGCATTTTATTTGAAACAGAGCTAACCTAATAAACAGATGAAACTTTGTTGTCATTTCAACTGCTCAGAGCTCTGGGCTGTATATAATTGCTCTCTTCATTTTACAGTTCTTCTGCTTCAGATTAAACTTTTTCAGGATGTCGCAATGCCAAAACATGCATTCTAACAGGAAACCAGCATCAAAGGTAATGGGCTCGCATACATCTTTGATGCTTTGAAACCAGAGGAAGAGAAGTAACTGTTTAATTTACAACAGTTATTGCAGAGGAACAGGGGAGGGGAAGAAACCAAAAAATGTGAATAAGGGCTACAAAGACGAGTTTAGCACTGACATTACAATGCCTGATGGAAGCCTGCAGCAGTGCGAGCGGAGCAGCGGGCCGGCCTTGCGTGTGACCGTGACTCCCTCTAGCGCTGGCCTGGTGGCTCTCCCAGCTGCACAGCTCCAAGCTGCACTCCCAGCCTGTGAGATGCACAGGAGGGTTTGCTCCCCTCCATGTGCACACCCCTCTTCTGCAGTGGGGCTGCCCTATAGTCCCTAGGGATGCAGGTAACACTGGGCTCGGTGCTGTTCGATGCCACTCTGCACAAGGAAGCTCTGTCTGAGGCACAAACCTGTTAAAATGGGTGGCTAACTCTCCAACTTCCTGACGGGGAGTTTGGCATTGTCATCAGCAGGAAATTGTTATAAAGCTTCATTTGGTAAACCTGCCAAGACATCAATGGAAAAAGGCATTAGCGATGCTCCTTCTCCATGCAATGCTCTGAACAATGTTGATATTGAAAAGACAGAAAACCTGGGGAGTTATTTTCAGCAATGAAATAAAATACTAGTCCAATAGAATAATAATCATCTATGATAAAAATGTGTTAATAATGGAGAGGACTGTTCCCAATAAAGGATTAGAAAACAGACATTTTGCACTAATCCTTTTGCTGCAATTTTCTATTGAATAATGGAAAATAAATTCCAAATTCAAAAAGGATTTTATGAAATTTTATAGCTCTAGTTACACTTACAACAGCAGACAGTACACACATCTCTTTGTCCATCTTTATGGGAATCAAAGTATAAGTTTATGACAAAAGCACCATAGAGAAGTATAAATAGAGACTCCACCCTCCTGCAACCATTCTCAAGAGAGGTCTTCTTATGGACGTATAGTCCTTTAGTCAGACAGGCAGAGCCTGGATTTTGATATGTGGTTTTTCCTCCACCCACAGTGTCCAGCACATGGCTTTGAGAGGGAATTCATACAAGTTCTGACTTCTCTTCACCTCAATATGCAGAACTAGCAATTTATATTTCCTCACTTCAAAGGTTTGAGGCATCTGCCTTGTAGATTAGTCAGGGAAGCTAATGGTAGATAAGGCCAAACTAGATCCTTCCCTCAAAGGCAAGAGCACATTGACCACTTAAAGTAAAATTCACCCTTTAGGGATACTACTGGATCCCTATATCATGTTATTAAACAAATGTATGTAGCAAGGGCTTGGAGTAAAGCCAAAAAAGATATATGCATGTGTGTACACATGCATAAACACATGGAGAAAGAAACACAGATGAGGTTAAGCAAATAGAGTTAAAATATAATTTAAAAGTATCATGAAGAGTTGTAAATTATCCTAGTCACGTGGCTCTAACTCAGTGAAACATTTTATTCACAAATTCACAACTCTTGAACAAAAAACGGGAACTTTTTTTTCCTAAGAGAAAAAGTTGATGGCAAATGTTCCTATTTTTCTATTTTAAAAAAATGACTACTGTTTGTTTTCACTTAAACTATTATTCTTAGTAAACAATACAAAAGCATATAGATTTTGATAAGCTTTTTTAGCTACTCTTTGAGATGCTGAAATAAAGAATGGCTCCTTCTGAACTGGATAAATAACATTTTTTTTATTTAGGAAAAAAAATGTTTTGTTTGGTCCATTTTGTCAAGTGGACCAATGTAATTTTTCATATAACCTAAAACATCACAAAATACTGTGATGTGGCTCGAATATGTCAAGTAGCCTACTAGAAGAGACTTATTTCTCCTAGCCTTAATTTCCTCTGTTGTAAAAAAATGGACAATGATTCTTCCACTATGTTGAAAAATCACTCTAAAGTCTGTGGATGAAGTAAACCATATGATAATTGCCATCAATCCAAGTTGCATCCAAGCAACTAACAGCAAAACGTGGCCATTCTGCCAGATTAGTATTTGGATAAACATGCATAGCAACAAATAATCAGACAAGAGAAACCTGTTTTCATAGGAATCACATGTAATTACAAGTATATTCATTATACGTTTCTGAAGGATAAAAGAAAATGAAGATGAGCGGATACATATCGAATTTCTCTTATAGAGCCGCATTTCCTTGGTAAAGTCAACTGGCCCCCATTCCTCCCACTCAGAGGAATCTTTGATAATTCACATGTGAAATTAAAGGCATCTTATTTATTCAGTTATTTATTATTCTCTGTAAAATGAGTTAGGAATTTGTCCCTGTGAATAATGTTAGCCATAATAGTTAATTTACTCCTATTCATTGGCAGTAATAAAAATGTACAAGGGGATGCAGAAACATTATTATTTCTTGCTTGAAGTGCAATTTCATGTGGTGAGAAAAACATGCTAATATGCTGCAAAGTGCTACAGGAATTTAGTTCTCAAAGGAATGGCGGTATTAAATGTATTCTGACAAGAAGGGGCTTTGGAAGGGAAACATTTATCTTCATAAAGTCATTAAATTTACTGAGCAGCACCGCATTCTTACTGCAATCTGCTCACTCCATTAAAGGCAGAGCTGTGGAACGGTCTCTGCTGTATTAGGAGCATCTACATTTTTGAAAATTGTAATAATGGGGGAAAGAGGCTGGGGGGGAATAATATATCCTTCTTTAAAAGAACCCTCCTGTGCTTTAAAAAAAAAAAAAAAAAAAAAAAAGACAGAACCACTCAAAAGGAACAAGTTTTGCTGCCTGTCTCCTCAAAGGAGCATACTAAAGAGTAAATTTGGAAGATAAGACGTTAACAACACTGAAATAAGAACTAATGGCATTGAAGGCTTTGGTAACACACTACTGATGGGTGAGGGATGTTCAAGGCAAAGAAGGGAGAAGAGCAGCTTTGCACATTTGTGTTTGTCCTGTAATAACCAGCTCATGTTGGAGCATATGGCAATAAAATGGGATAAGAATTAGTCAGCTCTTAAGCTTGGAGATTGCCTTTTCAGTGCCTTTTCTCTTGCAGTTAGTTAGTTTAGCTCTCGTTCCTTGGTAGCTAAATACGTTTTGAGTGAAAAGATAAATACCTTGGGCACATTGCAGTGCTCCAGTGATGTTTTCAGGAGGGTCCGTGCTAGTTCAGACAACTCAGTCAAGGCCCTGGGTCAATGTCACACGACAGTGATCTGCAGCACAAGTGAAGAAAAAGCTCTTCAGGCAGAAATTCGGAAATTCATAGAGCCAGGAAAGATTAGAGAGGGTTTGTTATTTTCAGGGAGGTGAATTTCATGAAGTATCGAAGCTCTCCAGCAATTTGCTTCAGAAAAAAAAAAGAAAAAAAAAGGAAAATTATAACATTAGCAACATAAAAAGCCACCAGCTCTCCTAACTGCAATAGGATATGGTATAAAGAACTAGTCCAGAGTAGAAAAACTGGCCGAGATCAGAACCCAAGCCTTACACATGGCTTCATTCAGTTTAAGCAAATGAAGAACATACTCTATATTCCTAATCTCTAAAATAAGAGACAACTATTGACCTTCTCATTTGGCACATGAACACAAAACAGGAACAACATGGTTCTCATTGCCAGAACTGATCATCACTCTTTTCAGAGGGGCTGAATACAACAGGTATCAAGGGCCTGTCAAGTGGTACATGGGATGAGCTTCTCTTAAGGCATTTCCTCTCTGAAGAGAGGGTCACCACCAAGGTCCAGAAATTTGGCTATTCACTCATTGCTGGACCTAGCAGACCTGAAGGTTGTTGTCCCAAGCCATTGGAAAGTCAAGTGCATCAGAAATACAGGCCAGTGTTCTCCCATGCTTGATCAAAACTTTAGTTAAGATCTGCATGTTCTATACTTGGTCCCAACTCTGGATGTACCAGATAAATAGTTTCAATTGCATGCAGAATAATTACACAACTATACCAATTTCTAATATACTTGTAAGTCAGTTGCAATCTTGCTGTAACACAGAAGGAAAAAAAAAAAAGATCTACATCAGGAAACCACAGACTTCCCTAATGGGTTACAGTGCATAATTGAGTATAAAGAATAGTTATTGCTTGAACTACAGTTGAACTGAGATTTCCAGCTTTCCAAGCAAATGCTCTGCTACTGCTGCTAAGCTATAGCAATAATTTCTAATTGTGTGGGTTTTAAGTGAAAACACTAAGAAATGTTGTTCGATTGGTTACAGTAAACTACTCCTTCCAACGCTACCAGGTCAGCGGAACAAATCCTGGAAATCAGAAGTCTTTCACCTAAGCAACAATAAGAGAAGCTGGAAACTAATGAGGCAACGCTGCAGTAGCATCATGCCCATTACACAATTAGGAGGACAGCACTGGACACCATGAGATTGTCACACACCTTGCTAATGAACCATGTTTTACACGCATTTAATTAATTAATTATGGCTGAAGTCACTCACTGCTAGCCAGCCACTGCTTTATTATACACAAACCTGACCACCTTACAAATACCACACTGGAGTGCTAATGAGATATTAAGTGAGATTGCATGTTACCAGCAATTTTGTGGGAAATCAAGTAATAAGAGATCAAATATCAACTAAAAGAGCTTTTAATCCGAGTAAGATAATTAATTGCACCTCCTGTCTCACAGCTTTTCTCGTACTTTATGAGAGGAAAGAAAAAGAGCTTTCTCATCAAGATAATTTGATCCTATTGATGAAAACTTCTTTAATTATGAGTGCCACTTAGCAAGTATGACAGGAGATATTATTTACACAGTGGTTTCTCCTCAGGATTCTGGTGTACTCCACAGACCTCATTCAAATATCTAGGGAAAGATAGTCACAAAGCCCAAAGACTTCATCAACTGAAGAGATAGGGCATGAGGAAAGAAAGGGAGGGGAAGGTTACAGCTACTGCATAGCAGCCAAATCTCCGCAGCCTTCCTAGATGTGCCTCATTTCTCAGCTAGCCATATGCTTCTCAGACCTGGGCAGCAAACAAGCAGGGCGTGCAGCACATCCAGCCCACCTTGTCAAAGGCCCTAAAGAACTGCAGTGCTTGCAGTTAAGGACACTCAAGGGAGGGAAAGGCAAGAAAGTCAGGGTTACTTCCCCAGAAACGCAACCGCTCACCTGCCCGTGTGTCCTCCTGCGCCTGGAGGTTTAGCCCCAGGACCTCTTCAAGCCTAGCATACAAATGTCTTCATCAATGCATTTTCCCATGCACTAGATGTGTTCAGAATGAAGCCACCAGCAACACTATCCAGCCTGATTTCAGGTGCTCCCAGGCTAAGCAGGAATGCAATCTTCGCTTCCTTTGTTTTCCTACAGCTATCATTGAAGTTTTCATAAGACAGCACAGAAGATGACTAGAACATCAAGAGGATCTGGTGTCCAAGTGCCTTCTCAGTCACTGACTTGTTTCACTTGGGAAGAACAGCCTGCTTGGTGCTGCATCAGGAATTTCTGCTTTCAGGGCAAATGATGGGAGAACAGCTGACCGCTGAGGTGGCCCCTTGTTGGACCTAGAGCCTTTATCTAAAAAGTCTTTCGTTCATTCAGTCTCTTGCTGCCAACTCCAGCATCTGGCCTGTAGCTGAAGACACAATCTCATCTGTTGTAATGATGTTGGTTTAGGATTCAGACACAGCAGACACAGCATTTCTGCCTTCTTTATTAAAGGCACTAAGAACGAAGGCTGAAAGAACCTTATACAGGTTGTGAAAGAAAGAATTAAATGTCAGAGCTAGAATCACTGGTGCAACCTTAGTTCTGTTTTGGGAGTGTTTTTTTTTTTCCACCTAGTATGTATTTTCTCATAGTTTATTATAAGACATCTGCCTTTAGTGATTAGGCTAGGCCTGCAAAGGGGCAAGCTTAAGGTTGCAAGGACAGCTTTAAATTTGGCAGCCACAGCTTGATTTCATAGCCTGAATAACACTCTTCCATAGTAAGGCTCTTCGGTGCATGTATGCATATGTGCAAATTATTATAAACCCCTAGGGCTTTGACAGAGCTTTTATTGTACAGTTTTACTTAGGCATAGGTTGGCCCTGCCTTCCATAGTCCCTGTAAAGTGTCTAAAGTAACATAATGAAAGCATACTTCATTTCTCCCTGGATTCAGAATTAAACATTCACTGCACTTAGAAGTCTTATTATTTTTTTACTTCATTGATTCATATGGTCATATCTGTTATCCAATTATTTCCCTTCCTATATTATTTCCTTTACCCCTTAAACCTTCTAGTCCTTCAGCACTCTGTAGCCCATCGTTAGTTAATTCCTGTTGACTTTTATCATTTGTTCTCTCCCTAATTGGTTTGTCACATTCCTATTTTCTCTTTATTCCCTTCCATTTTTATTTGCCTACATTCTAGCCTCCTTCCTCAAATTTATTTTCCTCCTACATAAACTATGATTTTTATTGATGCTGAATGCAGCCTGCAGGCCAAAAATAATAGTCAGTCCAAAACCAAGTGACCACAGTGCTTCAGTTTTTCACAGATTCATTTCAGAGGAAAGAGGTTTTATTTGGTTAAATTTCCTTTGCTATATTTCTAGCTACTGAAGAAGCTGCACATACAATAAATATTTAATAGGAAATCCCCTCCAGCTGAATTCAGGCCCCACAGCATCTCATTACCATGTCTTGGAATAGCATCCTCATTGTCACTTGCTTAATTATGCTAAGAAAGAGTTGAATTGTGTGGCTGTTGGGATCAGAAAGTGATTAAATTCACTTGGCAAGACTTTGGATATCTCATTATGATCCTCATTTACCACTTCTAATTGAGTTCATTTTTTTATTTTTTAGTTTTCGACAATTCTGATTTTGCAAAAGCTTTTCAACACTGCTACTATTTCCTTAACTTTTCATTTTTTTAATAAAATTTTCCACCATAAAAAAATGACTGAAAGTAATTTGATGCCATAGCGCACCACTTATCTTGCTGAACCCGTCACCCTTACAGCAAAGGGAAGTGAAACTCCCTTGAGTAGACACTTCATTTCTGATGGAGTTCTCTTTTCTGCACACTAACACTTGCTGAGCGTATCGCTCTCCATTAATGATCGCAAATGACAGCTTACTCCCAAGAAGCAAACCTCCTGGCCACTCTTCTCCAATTCTTTCTATTTATTTATTTTTTTAGGAGAGCACGTGTCAGGTGGGACATCAGTGCACTGAAGGTGAAGACGAGGATGCTCCTAGAGAGGAAGGGGTTTCTGCTGGCTGCCTGGTTCGCAAGAAATTCCTGTGAAGGAAGCCAGAAGAGCTACGCATCATTTCAATCACAATTAAGATCTCGAAAGAAGGCTCAAGTGATGCACAAGTGCCAGATATCTGCCCAGGGGGTTAATTTCATCATCAGAAATCAGATTGACAGAGTGCTCCAAAAATCAACATACATATATATAGTTTATCAGCATCTATCTAGCTCTCACATTAGAATTGGGAAACCATCTTAATGGCACCTTAAGATGAAGTCTCAAGGCAATAACTGTATGTAGATGAAAATAAAGACACTCATGCTCCCCAATTTGGCATGAAATTTCCCCAAAATAGCCTCATGTGAAAAATACCTTCAACAAACTATGGGAAATATCTGAACTAATTGAGTTCTACCTCACTGCAGAAACACTGATGAGAATCACAAGGAAATACCTACATAGCCCTAGAAATTATCTGTTGTTAACGGGCAATGACTGGCAGGAATATGGATTGGGTATCCGACGTCTACAAAAAGAAAATAACAAAAATTACTTCTTATGAACATCTGTAGAGTCATTACAGCCAAAAAGTATCATTGAAGAATAGCTACTACCTTTTTCTTCTGTGAAGATTAAGTCAGGAAGGCACTTTAAGAATTCCTGAAGCAATTCTGTTGTAAGAATCACAGAAAAGGAGTAGCCAGAAATGGGAAATTATGAATCATCCCAAAATGCAAAAAAGCAGGGATACAAGAGGTAATGTCTGCTTTATACATGCAACAAATGAAATTGGAAAAAAAGGCTTTGTGCCTCGCTCGAGCTTTCACAAAAAGATCAGTATGACCTGAGAAACAGATCCCATATTGGGAAGCTTGGCCAGGCAGAGTCATGCTAGGAGACATAAGTTGTGTATCAGCCCAGCACCACCAACCCCATTCTGCTGCACCCAGCATACTGAAGTCCAGCAGCCCTTCTCAAGTCCCACCTAGAAAACACATAAACAAAGGTGGTTGATTTTCTAAAACTGAATCATGTTTCTTTATTTCTCTAAGATTCTTTTAGGAACCTCTGAAGCACCTGCCTTTTTCAAGTAAGAAAGGAGTTTAGCGTCTTTCTTTGCAACTGTGAATTTACCCTGACAAAGTTGGGGTCTGTCCACCATATCTAACCTTTATTATTAACATATTGATTGCCACAGAAAGATTAGTCCCTACGAGTTGCACAAGGACATTCTAAAGATAATCTGAAGCTACTCTGAAAGTCCAGATTTCTGTAGTCTTAACTTTATGGGCTATTTTAAAAACTTGATGACACAAACACATGTATCTACGACCAGTTCTTTAAAGTTTATTCATACAAAGGTTAAAAAAGGAGGAAAAATAAAAATCTCAAGGCCACCATTAGCCCTAGGATTTGTAAATCTCCTATATGCATTTTTTTACTGTCTCTGTTGAAGCTGGTACAGGAGATTGACTTTTAAGGTTGATGGTATCGATCTAATTCACAGTCCTATACTCATTTATCATGATTCTTTAATCAATAGTCTAGCTACTTAAGATACTAGGAGTTTGGGTCCTTATTTATCTAGATGACATTTTGATAGCACCCCTCTCCTCAGGGGCTCTTGTCTTTTAGGTCAGCACTTCGTTTCACCTCATCTTTCCCCAAGGTGTGCGGCAGTGCGAAGGCATTAGGGTCACTTGCCCCAGGGTGCGTTTTGGGGTGGCAGGACTCTGTTTCAGGCTCCTCAGCAGGTTTTATCACCATAAATGCATATAGGTCAGGTGCTGAGCTGGTGAAAATTGACATCCTTTCAGCAGAGCCACTGCGATTTTCACCAGCCTCAGCTCTCTCCTTCACAATTCACGTAGGCACCTTTGCCTTGTTTTTAACAAGACAAAAGGAGTTGTTAAGCTTAACCAATATGATCTCAAGTGCAAAAACCACAGTACTCTGTCTCACCACCTTTTCCTTCCTTAGCATCAAAAGCAAGCAAATGCAGACACTTCCTGTCAGTCTACTCAGCAAGAGGCTAAGATGCCCCAGGATGAACCAGCCTGTCTGGAGCACTCAGTTTTCTCACTGCTTTAGAGTAAATGTTCTCCAGTAAAAGCTCTCTGAAGTTCTCATACCCACATACCCACTGGCAATGAAATTGCCACAAAACCACACTCTTGTATTTAAGCGCAAGTTCCTGGCTCAGTTATTCATTTTAAATGATAATTCCTACATTGCCTTTTTTTTTTTTGGTTATAGTGGGTATTTTCTTATGTTCCAGGAAGAAGCAAAGGTTAGTTGAAATCTGCCCTTTA
>JAUBOD010000222.1:1848673-1859787 GCA_032353885.1 Nothura maculosa | reverse complement strand
AGTCATCCACATAGGAAATATGGAACAGCTCTCTACCACACTCAGCAACCAGGAGCTCCTTTTCAATTATATTTATTTGTTATTTTTTTTAATCCTATTTTTGCAAATACTGCAAAGTGTATGAAGTATGCATTACAGCTTAAAATAACTGACCTAATTAATTAAGCAGCAGAAAGATACTTTATCTGCTGATACTGTAAACTATGAATCCTGCCATCTTGCCCCCTCAATATTGCAACTGCTGATGACAGACCCAGCTTCCTCTTCTGAACCTTCCTCCTCACCTTTGATGCCGGCCTGTCCTTGAGCTTCACCTCTATCATCTCATATCGGTGCTTCAAGCTCTTGGCTACCTATCTGCTTGGCCTCCCATCTTCAGATCTAGCTTGACTCTGGCAAAGGAACTATCCTTATTAGCTCTGCCCACTTTCTTTATCTCATTCCTTCATTATTTCACCTCTTCATTCATTCCTTCATTATTTCTACCCGTTACACTCAGAAAGTTTATTTGCCTCAAGTTCTGCTTACTATCTTCTTTTCTGTCTCTTCCATGTATAAAGTAGTTTACTTTCCTTGTTCTTTTCAACCCTTGTCTCCTTTTCCCTTTCTCCTGTAACAAAGTACTTTCCATAACAGGGCTCTTTCCAACCCTCCATATATGATGAGCATCAGTTCCACTGCTTCTGCTCACTCACTGAAGAAAGCAACTCCAGCAGAATTGTGAAGACAAAATTACCTCTTGCATTAATAGTCCATTCTCTCAGTCCTTTTCCTAATGAAGTTTGTTTTTCTGATTAAAAGAATGCGCAACCATAATCTATTCTGTCTCCTGTTCTTTATCCACACAGGATTTTGTCAACTTTCTTCGAAGAAAAGGTGGATACTAGACTTTTGAACTTTGACTGTGCTTTAACATTTCCTTCCATCTTTTTCCTCATTTTCCATCAGATGCAGAAATGACTTTGCTTTTGCTGGCTCCTTCACTACCCCATAAAGCTCTCTTATCCTCATGTCACTTATTCTCCTCGGGTTCTTCTGCCTATTCAGGTTCTATCACCTCAGAAATTCCCCACACTGATTGGGACTTCCCCCCACTTCCCCTCACTTCTTGCCTTTCCACCCTTTTAACCCTTCTTCCTGCCTTTTGACACAGGAACTGGTCCATCCTTCTGTTACATTGACTTTACTATCATTGGCCTTCCTAATATAAGCTTCTCCTGCTGCCATTCCTTCCAGACGGTTCTGCAAGTACTTTTTTCCTTAGCTCGTCTCCTTGATCATGTGTCACTGTTTTTCTCCTTCCTCCTTGGGCTGTCCCTTCTCAGTTATTTATGAGTTGTTGCCTTAACTTTTAAGGCCACGTATGATTTACCAACACTTCCCATTTCCTCTCATCTGCTCCCAAGATGTCAATGCTTGCCTACAAGCAGCCCTTGGCACCAAGCTTCTCCATCTTGTACCTTTGAAAATTAGGACGTTTTTCTTTCCTTCCTCTCATGCTGCCTCCTCACACAGGAAACATCCTAAAAACGAATTAATTCAGTAGTGCAAATTTTTCCTTTCCTGTAATGTTTACAAAGATCTCAACAGTAATGGGTCAATCTTGGCTCAGACCTCTTCCCTTAGCATATTCTTTCCTTGTGCTGTTCTCCTTGCCTACCAAAATGGTCAAAACCTCCGGCTAGGCCTTCTAGTTGCTATAGAAATCTAATATTAAAAACAATATGAACTATACTTTTCTAGACAAGGTCTATAATCCACATATTTTGCTCCTTACAGGAATATTTGAGAGAGCCCCTGCAAATGAAGTAACAGCCCCATAACCCTAGAAGGCTGGTATGGCTGTAATATTGGTGATGGAAGCTACTCAAGCTCTGCACACTAGTTTCTCTGCTATCGAGTTTCCTTCAAGAATTCTTTTTCTTTCTTACTATAAGAAATAGTGGGTCATGCAGGGAAGAGACAATGTATTACAAGACACTCCCCAAATATTCAGTTCTCCTGAAGATGAAACTTAGAGAACTCATACTAAATGTATTAACAATAGCAAAGTGAACAGATGCACGAGAGTACAGCAACCTGACTTCAGTGGGACTCCTGTAAGCAGTCTGCTTAGAAAAGGCCTTAATTAACAACTTTGCAAAGGACAATAAGATTATAACAATTATTCACTGCAGGCAGTCTGTTTTTTTCCCCTCCTCCAGTCTCCAGCATTACGGATAAATATTTTATTCTGTACAGGCAGAAGGTTCATTATGTAAGTGACAAAAAAAATGCATCAGCTGCTATATCCACAGATCCTAATGTACCTGGTTAATGTCGTTATAATACATAACTACAAAACATCTTGTCAGCATTTTGTAATTAAAAAAAGAAAAGCTATTGCAATAATAAAGGCAATGCATTTAACACAGACAAATATCACAAATGAGATGGTCTTTCAAAAGCAAAACCAGACACTCTCCAAGTAAAGCCTTGATAACCTTGCCCTACATACTTCAGTACCCTTGAATGCTTTCTTTGGACGAATAAAGTGCCCTTTTCCTCTCTCTAATAGCACTATTCAGATAAGTAACAGTGACCAATCTAAAGGGCTGCAATATTTTTCAAAGGACAAAAAGCATCTCTTTCCCATTGAGTCAGCAGGATATTTATTTCCTTGTAACAAAGAGTTTTGTGAACTGCTGAAAGATTTGTCAAAACGGAATCACAAGTGATACATTAAACAACCAGAAGGGGAGAACTTATTATTAGACATTAAAAGAGAAAGCTGCAAGTTTACAAATAAGAATGGGACTGTGTACTTGACTTTGTAAATTCTCAGTTAATGAGAAAACAAACATGAAAGACAAATATTTAATCCAGAGTAAATTTAGTCATTTAAATCACAGCTACTCGCAATCCTGCTGTCTTATACTTCATAATACACTGTAAAGGGCAACTAGCAGGACATTAGTACATGCCTGTTTAGTCCTCTGAAATATGCAGCAGATTAGACAAGAGTTATCAAACCTCCATAAGGAACTTGATACTAGTAAGAGTCCAGCTACTTCATTTGTCATCTAGTCCATCATAAAAGATGGGCCACTGAACAGTCCCTCAGTGGTTCCTGGCACAGGAACACACTTGTCCTTGCCCAAGCACATATCATCATCACAGTTTAGGGTATTAAAAGACTGTTATGCTTTTTCACTTGGGCAGTTCTTATTCATCATTAAAAATGGACTCACCTTATCACTTCAGAACTGCAGTCTCCTAGGCTGAATTGGTTGACGCAGGCATCTTCCTGATCATCTTGCATGCACCTACATGAGCACATACGGTGTTCCTCTAGAAAGGAAACTGGAGCTCTAGAACACAGGCTGGAGAGTGGTCTGAGATGAATACACTGAATATTCAGTGTATTCAGGAATATATATCAGTATTTAGAATAGTTCCTGCAGGATGTGTATTTTCAATGTTTTATAACTTTAGGAAAAGCATCGATTAAAATATTAATCTAACAAGGTATTAGGATGTGGCCCTTGGAAACATTCCCCTGCTAGGGACTCCCCTTCTGTCCTAGGTACTTACTCCAATAATGTTTCCTGGAATATGGAACTCGCTTGTTTTCTTTATAGACTTTTTTCTTTTTAATCTAGCATGTCTCCATAGCAGTAGAAAGTTCATCTTTAATTGATGAATGCAAAAGCTCAGACAAACCACAAATGCACTATTCGGCATGTCAGGCTTACAGAGGAAGTTCTGCTTCTATCAAGTTTCCACACCACATACAGCTGCAACAGTGGCTTATATTACTAATCACTCGCAGTATTTGTGTCTTGGGTTGTAACAGATGGTGTTTGCGAGGCATGCAAAAGCTTCAGATAGCCAAATGGTACAGCAGTTGCGATAAGGGGAAAAATCCTCAAAACAAAATACCCATCCTTACTGCAGAGGCTAGAATGTGAGCAGTATTTAAACTATTCCTTGTCTCGGCAACACACAAGATTTACAGACTCTTAATCCTAGATAGGACTAGATTCAATCTTTCATATTTCGTTACCCTAGTAAATCAACACAATGCTGGCTAATAGACCTGAAGCACAGTAAAATAAAACAAGCCACAGCAGAGGAAATTGCCTTTCTAAGGCTTGGAGAGGCTCCAGGTTACACCGGTATCCCTCAGGTGTGGCTCACAGATGTGGCAGTGCCATCTCAGTTCTGATGAAAAGAGGTTGCACTGCATCTAAGGGACTTGAAAATCAGCATCCCACACACCCTGAATTCAACGTGGTCTCCAGTGGGCAGACAGTGGAGAACGCTGCTCAGCTGTGGATGGAGGCAACCTAGACAAGATGGCAATTTTCATGGTCTTTGTTTTCTTGTCTTCAAACAAAAGCACAATGAGGATCAACCTGGCTAAGATAAACCTGTCAGTACATAGTTCAAAGGCAAGACACATTCAGTTGTAGCTGTTTGGGCCCTTTACCATTGTCCAAGCTATCTGGAAGGTGCTCAGGAGCCTGTAGTGGCCAGGTAAGTTGCAATTCCTAGTACTAAGCTGCTGACAGGTAACTTTTGGGGGATTTCTGTAAGTTCTCATCTCTCAAAGATCTTTTTCAGACATAAGCTTTTTACCCACATGCTGACCTAGCAAACAAACATGGAATAGACATGGAAAGGGTGAGGGACCTCAAACCAGTTCGCTGATGCCTCAGAATATTGTCCAGCAGTTTTACCTAAGCTTAACAAAGAAAGCGGGATATTAAAGTGCAGAGTAACTGCCAGTCAAGATTTCTTAAGTTTATCTTGAGGACAAAGAATAGGGACAACAGAACTAATTTCTGTCAACTCCTTACTAGAATCAAATCAGTAGCAAGAGTCTAGTAGTCCTAGTGCAATAGTTATGACCTTTTGCTTCTCACCTTTAAGTAAAGATTATCCAGCAAATTGAGTTATTAGATGGAAAAAACTACTTATCACAAAAAAAGATATTACATTTTTTTGAACAAAAATGCAGTCTCTTCCCAATTTCTACTATTCATGCTTTTCCTTAATTTTTCAAAAAAAAGACAGGAGAAAGACATAAAGAAATGATGATTTTCCTCTCAATTTAAAAAAAATATCAACTCTTTGATTATAATTTATTTGGAAAAAAGTTTTTTTTTTAATAAAACTTTTAGAAGAGACTCTGGCCACTGCTGGATACCGTTACACAGAGCTGAATTCCATTATCCTGAGCACAGATGGGTGCAATTTTAATTCTCTGTTTCTAGAGGTTGTTAGCACTGAAAAACAATATGTGCTTTTTTTTTTTTTTTTAATAAATCCTTCCAACTTATAGGCTTTAGATTCCCTCACCGCTGGTTGGTGTATTTAATTTTATGGTGATATTCATGCTGCCTTTCCTTTTCAAGCTGCCTGGTTTTGTTTAAATGATGAT
Source organism: Nothura maculosa (assembly GCA_032353885.1). NCBI lineage: Eukaryota > Metazoa > Chordata > Aves > Tinamiformes > Tinamidae > Nothura > Nothura maculosa. The sequence continues at coordinate 1,854,362 of JAUBOD010000222.1, read as the reverse complement.
AACATTTAAGCACAATGCTGTCTGAATAGCCCTCACTACAGGTGTACATGACCTTGATGCATGCACAGCAGCACAGACACTTATTGCCCATGGAACCTGGATAGTATTTTGATGTCCCACTATCCAATTCAGAACAACCAAAGAGAAAAAGATTTTGCTACTGCTCTTCACTGAAGCAGGACTGGTCCCATTGAGGGAAATCTCAAAATATCAGCATGAAATCTTGTTGCTGCAACAGACAAAGCAGAGAGAATTAATATAGCATAACATACAGAAATATGTACTTGACTGAACCATTTTAGTTAATGCACCAGCTAAAGAGGAATGCAGCGTTCACACTGGAGGTGTGTTAGGTGTTAACACTCTAAAAACAGCTGTCACCATCTACTTCTGTTGTATCAAAGCTACAGTCACTTGCCTAGACAACCAACATGTCCCTTCCTTCCTAGGCCACTGTTCAAGGCTTCTCTGAGTATTTTCAGCACACCTGAGCTTGAAAGAAGCCAAGTGCTTTCTCATTCTCTCTCACAGAGGCCAAAAGAGAATTCTGAGAAACCTCAACAGTACTCATGACAGGCACACAACACAGACCTGGGAGTTCCTGCCCCATAGAATTAGGAGAAAATCAATTAAAGTGGAAGAAAAAGAGGCTTAGCACATAGAAACAATAGAAAGACATTCAGGAAACTCAGTACTTATTATTCTTGTACCAGAGCGCTGATGGGAAGCATCACAAAGGTCACCTCACCACATCTTCAGTTTGTCCTGCTGTAAAACCATGACATTCATCAGTAGCATGATTGCTGTTTGTTTGCTTGGGGATTATTTTTAAGCTATCATCAGTATTCCAGAACCTTGCTAAGAACTTTCTCGCTTCCTCCCAACGCACAACATAGCCACAGGCAGAGAACTTGGAGGCAGTGATGTGTCAGACACGCAGAGACACAGCATCAGAGAAAGCTCGTCCTGCAGCTCCCTGTACCGAGCTTCAGTGCATGCATTTAATCGGTCCCTCTCTCATCCAGCTCCTTCCTGGTCCCTCTCTCACCCAGCTCCTTCCCCATCTTTTCGTTGCATTTTGGTCAGAATACTTCCATGTTGATTTAGTAACACTTTTATCAGTTGTGCCTTCTATGGCTACCATTAATAACTAAAGAAGCATTTCAAATTTGGGTCTAAGATCCAAAGACACTTGTGGGGCTGTATCTGGAACTTTCTGCTCTAGGTTTATACCAGATATTGAACCTCAGCTTGCCTAAAGCTAGAAAGTCACAACTAGAGGCCTCCCTGCCTGGCAATCATGATGCAGCAGACATACATCAGCCTCTTATGCATACTAGTTACTAGAGATGCCAAATCACACGCTACAATAAATGTTTTTTAAATGTTTTTTTGCTTTTTGGTCTTATTAGGTAATACTATTTTTGGTATTACTAGGTAAAATTCTTGATCAATTGATTCCTATTAATGGTTGAAGAGGAAACCGTTTCTCCAAAAGGCAATCAGTCTGGCTTAAGAACGCCAGTATAAATTGAATTAGAGCTCAGAAACTATCATTTTATGTAAAAATAGAAAAAGTAATATATGCAATAAAGCATTAAAATGCATGTCCTTTTGTGTGCAAGCGCTTTCTTCTCTTCCTTTCCTTCCTTCCTAACCTGATAAGTATATAGTTGATGGGAATAAAATATCAGCCTCTCCTAGCACACATACCCGGGATCTTGTAAGTCATTACAACGTGTTTTTGAGATTTGCCACTTCACTGCTCTATAAAAAGCTTCCTGAAAAAGTATTAACAGATGGCCTCTTACTCTCTGAGACTGTTCGCAATACACCAGATGGCAACCTGAAAGAGAAAATCCAACTTAACATTTTCAAAACTAGAAGAAATGTGACAGTATCCTCACAATAAATATACAGCATGAAGGTAGCAATAAATGATCCGTTTGAAGCAAACTACTTTATTTAAGCAGTGAATCCAGTCCTCATCTTATAACGTATTACAGAATGTTTCATATCCAATGCTGGAAGTAATTTCTGATGCAAGCAGAAAGTTTGCTTTAAATGAGCAACAGATTTATGAGAGGCAAGCTTATTTGAAAGAGTGAAAAAATGGGCCAAAATAGCCTTGGGGGCTTAAGACTCTGCATACTGGATGCCAGTACCTAATTGTGAAATATCTAAGAACCAGTCAGTGGGTTCCAGTATCTGCTACTAATGTCAGAAATATTAAACTGAACTTGCCAGTCAAGACTTTTGTGAGGGCAACTGTTCCAGACACGGCTTCCAAGCTTTCCAATTCACTTGTTAGTCAACAGCTTAGTCCATATGAGCTAGAGAACCCTGCTAAGTAAAGCCATCCATTTTGAAGGGACAGAAACATTTGACAAAACACAGGGAAAGGTGCTTAGAAGCCTTAAGTCCATTAGAGACTTTTCCTCCTGCTCAAAGAGGAATCATCTCTTTGTACATTACTACATCGCTGCATGTACCAACTTCCACCAGGTGTAACTCAGAACCTGTCCTTAGCTATTTGCAATAAAACAGGGGATTGTTCTTCTTCCCTTGTTCTTTCTTTTCCATTCCTGTCTCGCATCTTCCTGGATGTTATTTGAGGCAGAGACTTTCACTTAATGAGAATATCCTTCAGCTAGTGAAAGCAATTCCTGTGCCACAAGAAGTCTTCTTAAAATGCACGGGCTAATGGAGTTTAGAGATGTTTCCACACACAAGTTAAAAAATTGAGAAATAGATCCTTGGTACTTCTGCAATACCTGTGTGATAGAGCCTCTTTCCAGATAAAGTGTTGAAATGCTGTCCCAATTTCAGTCATGCTCACCTACATTGTGGTCTTATGCTCAACAGCAAAATCCCAAATGATTCTGAAGAAAGTAAAAAAGAATTTGTAAGGAGGGGCAGGTAATTTTCCAACTATCTCACACCATAATTCAATGTAATTATTTCTAGCACATTCATCTTTCACTTGCAGGAAACACCTGGAAAGCCCACCAACTTCTTCCTCCCAAGCCTCTCTAAATAGGTACCTAGAGACAAGCACTGGAAATACAAATGGCTATACCAGCCTTCAGCCAAAAATATGAGGTTATCTATTGGGCCATCAGGTTTTAAATGGAATTCCCTATTGAAGTCAATATGCCATTAACACAAAATAGCCTGTAGGACAAATTATAAAACTACAAACTAGACAGCTGTCCTATCACAGCCCAGGAAAGGAAACTATTTCTATAAAACTGCTATTTATTATTAATAGCATGAAATATTTATAATAGTACCAGATGTATGAAAATTGTCACAAGGAGAGTTTTCAGCTTTGCTTTCTCATTGGCAGGGAGCCCAATTTCACAAACTATAAACAATAACAGAATAACTCTATAGAGATAAAGACAATAAGGAGACTAATCCTGGATCTTCGGTGCCAAGGTGCCACCATGTAGCTAAAAGACCCTTTCCGTGGTCCATGATAACAGACCCTATAAACCGTCTGGACAGGTTTGGGGAAGAGGGAAGGAAATCCACTGAATTTCAGCCCTTTTCAAGACAACTGGGATATGTCCAAGGACTACACCAGGAGCTGAAGCAACTCATTTGCAGTAAAATAAAACATTGCATTATTTGCTAGTTACTCTTGCAAAATTTAACACTTCGTATCTGTTTAGACTATAGCTCCATGCCATTAAAAACAACACTGTACAAATACTAACCTACAAAAGAACACAAGAAAGAGCAGTATCATAGTGCTATTGCTATTTAAAAAAAAAATCTGTTCAATCATTAACCAACCAAAAGACATCAATATGATGCTCAAATAGTAAGATTTAGATGGTCTTTTTCAGTGGTTTAGGATTCTGAGCCTGTGAGCTCACCTCTTCCAGTTGAGTGTACACCAACTTTGGCTGTCAGGCCAGACTTGTGAGCAACACAGCATACCCCTTAATTAAGGTGCTGCCTTCATGCAGCTACTACCTCTGGTACCTCCAGAACCCCTTGGAAAGTTTGAGTACGGTGCTTGGAAAAGGGTTGGTAATTGTATTACTTGCATCTGCCGTGTTCTTGTGGGTTCTGCAAGGCAGTTGTCTCTCAAGGCACAAGCTCCTTCCTTTGCTCTGGTACTCTGCTTTTTGGTGGGCTAAATCAGCAGAAAGAAATGACAAGTTTTCTGTTCGGTTCAGCTCCCAGGGAGTCAGACGAGCACTGACAGAAGGGCGAGGGCAGAGCCAGCCAGTTGGGAAAGGCAGGGGAGAAGTGGGACCATCCCTGCTACTGGCAGCCAGCGCAGCCAGAGGGTAAAACTTCCCCCTTCCCATGGCTTGTGTGGTGTCTAACACAACCAGGCCCTTTTCCAGTGAGAGCCTCTAGACCCAGCTGAGAACTGATGATTGGAAACACAGAATATTTTCTAGTTAAGAAACACACAGCACTTCTTCCCTTGGTATCTACCTTTGCCGTTTGAGAGGAACCATTCAAGGCAAATCTGCTAATACCAGTGGCTTTGATGTAGTCAAAACCAAGCTTGATTTACTTTAAGGTGGTGGTACAATAGACATTCCCATTGCATTTCCTTTTTGCTATCTTTTCTGTGATCAAATGCATGAAAGTCCTTGTTTTCTCCCCAGAAGCTCATGCTCCCATTTTCAAGCTGAGTGAGTGACAAGGGAGAGCAGACGATGACGGCCTGTCACCGTTCACTTCTGGGGCTGGCAGGCTGCAGCGAGCGCCTTGCCAAGGAGCTTGCACAAGAAACAAGATGCCAGAGCTGAAAAGCTGACTGCACAGGGCTTTAAAAGCAGCTGTCCTTCCCCTTCCCACCTCCACTCACTGACTGCTGTCTACAAACATCTTTTTTGCCTTGCTGGTGCTAAAAAGGGAGATGCTGGTATCACACCAAACGGGTCAGTGTTTTGACATACTAATCATGAAGAGACTGAGTCCAAGCTGGCCATATGAGTATCAGTTCCGAAGCTTGAAGGTTAGTCAGACAAGATGAAAAAAGAGACTTTTCTTCTTTTAAAAGGACACCATTTTTCAGCAAGATCACAGCTCCAAATATAATGTTGCTAGAAAACTTATTTAAAGAAAATAACAATCCGCAAATGTATTTTCTTTGCCCAGCCTGTAGCATTTCCAAGACATATTCCTCTCAAGACCAGCCAGTTTTCGACTAATGAGTTTTGCTGCTCCGATACACCCCCCCCAAAAAAAAAAAAAAAAAAAAAGAAAAGAAAAAGAAAAAAAGTCTCCTGTGTCTGCAGCTCACAACAGGAGCCTTACTGACCTGGCTTTATGCTGTTTTCAGCTCAAATTACAGGGCAAGTTTCTTATGCAAGCATGACTTTCCATTCCCCCATCAAAAAGGGTTTCCTAAGAATCTCTCTGTACAGATAGTAACTAACCCTCCTGCCAAGAAAACGCAAGCAGAGACTTCACTGTATTCCTTCTTAGGTTTCTCCTAAAATTTAAAGCAAAAAGTCACTCAGAGACCAAGTGTAAAATTCCACCGAGATTAGCTTCCTGGCTCAGTTTTGAGCCATCCTCCTGCAAAAGCCAGTTCAGATAGCACAAGCATCTTGAGCCTCTCGTTTGAAGCTGAATTTTTTAGAATCCAGTGAACTTGGCCAAGCCCTGGGGTTCTGAGCAGAGAATAGGCCTGTCACTCTTGGTCACTATTATA
>JAUBOD010000222.1:1835167-1845698 GCA_032353885.1 Nothura maculosa | reverse complement strand
GGCACAGATCTCTGTTTCTAGAGCACCGAAAACACAAAGGGACTAAATTCAACTCAGGAACACTATTATTCACAGATGTAAAAATCTGAATTTTAGTATGATGGTAAGCTGCACAGTTTGGGATTTTCTTCTCACTTCCTTTTAGCCAGAATTTTGAAGTTCTCCTTTGAGAAAATTATGGAACATTCTACATGAGAAATTTGAATTGACATTAGTGAAACGCCTCATTTCCTTTTGACAAATTCAAATGCTTTCCTGCTATAAGATCAAAATGTTTTGCCTTGACTTCATTATTTTGACAAAGTAATTGCTTTATCGCTTGTTATAAAATCCTATTGTAATATGTCAAAATCATGCAATATAATGAAAATTGAAATGATAATATTCAAGTAAGGGTTCATGATCTTATCAAAGCAAAACTTTTCAGTAAGAAAAAGTCAACAAAACAATGCCCTTACATAGAATCTGATTTAATCAAACATTCTGCTGAGAACAAACTGCAGTACGGTGATATTTAGGCACCTTAAATGGTGCAGAAGATGCAGAAATAAGGCTTTATGATAAGATTTACAGCTGAATTTCAATCGCTCTTCCTGCCCAAAACAAACTCGAAGTGAATTCAGCACAGGCTGGCCAGGGAGGGGGATTTCAAGCAATGAGGAGTTTCTAGACTACAGTTAATTGCTCTTCAATTACACAGTAAGGTGCAAATTGAGCCTTTTCTACACAATGACAGTGTATAACATATTAGAAAATAATGTTTGTTTGCATCGAGGCACAATAGAAAAAGAGTTAGGCCTTACATACGTGGATAATACTGAACTGAGCACACCTAAGACATTGCAACACAAATAGTCCACAGATATGTTTTCAAAAGTGCTTCAGAATTGAATTCAGAGAAGTTTTGCAGTCAATCATGACATGTATACAAAGCTTACAGATATTATACCCCAAAATAGAGAAATAAATCAGAGCAAAAGCAGGAAGATCTGATTACCTATTGATTTCTGTGTCTAAAACCATAGATAAAAAATTATCTGCTTTTGCCATTCTTGTTCTCTTTACACTTCTAATCTACTTTCTTATTGGATCCTAACCTTTCAAATTGTGACTTTATATCTGATTTGACTGTTATGTCTTACTGTTCCTACCCTCTCTGCTGCTTCAGTCTGTTATCCACACTCCTTGTCCAGCAGCGCCTAGAGGAATATTTCCTTTGTCATTTCTTCTTGCTTATTCAAGGCTCTGTTATAGTTCATCTTCTATAGTTCATCACAGCTTGTTGGATAAAAATGTAGACCACGCACATCTGAGAACGTAACTTTCATGAGCAAGGAAATTGGACAAACACAGAGGCATAAAAAGTTTGGACTTGGGGCCACTTTAACTTGGCTGGGAGTTTCTGAGGTGAATAGGAAGAAGGTCAATAGCCTCGAAAAGTATAAGTGCTGGAAAAACCTAGTTACCAAAAGGCTAATTTCACTCTATATGTGGAATTTCACCTTTGAAGGTTAAGTAATCTTTGAAAGAAAAGAATCCTGTATTTAACTTAGCATCTTGGTCACAATCATTAGGCACCTCTCCAGCTTTGGGTCACAGAGAGCCTCAGCCTCAGTGCTGGGGTCACAGCCAAGAGCAGAGCCCTGCAAGAGCAGCACTGTGGCCAGATACTGTGGCCATTCCAGCCATGGCCCCATCACTGTGGCCATACTGCTCCTCGTCACAGAAAACACACAGAAATGCTCGGAATGATGAGAGGTGCCTGCCCATGCCCAGCATGAAGCTGATTCATCCGGGGGCATCTGGGCAGCACCAGGCCTGGCAGCTGCCTCTGCCGGCCCCGTGCTCAGCACAAACCTGTGACACCTGGGGCTGTTAATTCCAAACACCCCCATTTCCCTCAACCACCACCGGGCACAGGCCAAAGGCAGGAGCCCATCCTGCTGCACAGCACAGCGAGCGCCAACAGCATTTCCAGCGCTCCAGCGTGCACAGCAGGTCTGAAATTAGACCCACATCCCTCCTCTGCAAACCACACACACTGAGATGGAATACCACAGAACAGCCACCTCCACAGGGCCACCTCCATCACACCAAGATTCCTGTTACCAGCGCTCTGCACATGGCACAGCTTTCCCTTTGATTTAAATATGACTTTGTTTTTTAGGAATTTGCACATACAGACACTAGAAACAACGTCACGAGCTGCGACTGACTGATGTATGGCTGGTTAGGGACCAAAATTTTAATTCTGTTGCTTAATCGCTCCTGCACATTAGCTTATTAACAGAGGCCTGTTTATTGACTCTGTTTCATGCCAAGTGCTTACAGTGGCACCTCTGCTTCCCAGCGGAGTCTCTCCATCCACGCGGCGCAGGTAACACATTCCTGCTGATGCAGCACCATGCTGTTCTTCCAGCTGCTCCCGTGCCATCCTGAGAAATAAGGTCAGCACTGGCATCTCATTTGTTTCCTGATGCTTGGCTTGCATCCTCCATCCCTCTAGAGAGGGAAGCTGTTTGCAGAAGTACTTTGTTTTTATTGCTTTTAATAAGTTCTTTTGTTCTTCAGTGCAGGCTGCTTGGCCTAGCAGAGCCAGAGCCAGGCTCTCCAGGAGATGCAGTGGATTAGCTTGGCTTCAGAAAGTTGTCTCCTGCCTGTCTCCACTGCTTTTGCTTCATAACAACACTATAACATCTAGCACACATAATGGCAGTTTGCTCCCTGACCTCAAAGCACCTCAACACAGCAGCAGGCAGAGCAAAGCTGTGTCCTCTAGGTGGACTGCAGAGCTGCTCAGTGACTCATGCAATTATGCAAAAAATGTCCTTGCTCTGAGCATTTGGATACCAGTTTTGTTTCACTGGCTGTCAAAGAAGATTCTGTTTCACATCTCCCCAAAACATTACTAGATTTTGATTAAGGAAGGTCAAGGATAGCTCTTCCCTTTCAATATGAAAAGAATAGCTCAGGGATAAAATAATACTCATCACCTGGCACCAGGACTTTTATCTCCACTTGAAAAATTAAATTGCCTGAAGTGATGGGACATTTGGGAAGAAAGATGACAGAGAAGAATGTTTTCACACAAATGTGTTCTTCAATAATCCATCTACATGCTGCAACTCTAAGTCCCCCAAAAGTATTTTTATAGGTCCTGATCCGAGGTCTTCACAGAACAGAAATCTAACAATTCCCCATGTAACAATCCTCAGTCTTTAATTCAAATTGTAGTTTCTCCCACAGCTCCTGAAGTCTCTAGTTTAGTTTATGGAACTGGTAAGAAGGGGAACATTGCCCATCAGCCAGAGAAGGACAGCATGAAATCACATACTGTCAAACAGAATTCTAAGTCAGCCTGACCTCACATACTCAGCACTGAGGACTCTCCGGAATAGGCCCATCTTAGAAAATGAGCAGGAACTCGTGGCATATTGGGCAATGGAATATACAAAAAAAGGGACAACCACAGCCTTCCTAAAGCAGAGAGGGGTTTTAATGGAGCTAAAAGCTGGTTCATTGTGAAGCCACCTGGAGTTAGGCAGACTAAAATCTAGTCATCATCACGGCAGTAAATGGCCAACTCCTCTGTCCCTCATCATTACCAAATGCCTCCTAGTCCACTCAAACTCCAAGCATCCAAAGCAGGTGAGACCAGTTTTACATCCATTCTCTAAAGGTCCTGCATGGCCTTTTCAGAAGGGTTGCATGCTAGCATGAGAACACAATTATAGAAATAACTTCATCTTGACTAGTTAGGTGTAAATCAGGGCTGTAACAAGACAAAAGCATAGCAATGTTCTGACACCAACAGGATTTTAATGGAATCCAAGTATTTTCTGTACAACACAAGTGTTTCATGGAAAGAAAAAAAAAAAGAAAATGTTATGGTCACTGGCAAGAAATTGCACAATAACTTAGTGCTCCAGGAAGCCCAGAAGTTTTTTGAAAAGGCCACCATGTAAGGTATTGTTATAGATATTATAATCCTGGTGTGGATCACTTTTCACCATATACAACTCACCAGCATGGACATCCTCAAAGTTGGCACTAAAGTTGCTAGGATTAAATCCAACCCACAGAGTATATCTGTAGTCATCTGTACGCATGGAATACCCCATGACTCTGATGTCTTTCAGCTTTGGCTTGTCAGAGTTCCACTGAGGAGTGTCTGCAGGTCGAGGATACTGGCTGAAGGCAATAGCTTCGTCACTACAACCTCTGTAAGTGTCATCACAACCATCCTTCCCTACTCCCTGCAGCTTCTCTTCAGTGGAATTGAAGTCCCGCACAATGCTTGTCCCCTCAGTGCACAGGGCAACAGAAAATGAAGTCTTGGGGCATGCAGGAGGAACTTGCAGGCCAGCAAGTTCAGCAAGAGTCGAAAAAAGAGACACAAGTTCAACCATTTTTTTGCTTTGCCCTAAAAGAAACATCAAAATACAGGTTAAGGGACGTGATGTCTCAGGCACTCAGAGAATATTTTAATTAAGCTGGTGCTTTACTGGAAGTGTTTTATTGGATTCGTGGGGTAGCAAAGCTAAGGCTATTTAATTAACACATGCCAGTTAGCTCTGGGAACACTAGTCTATGCATTTATATATTTTAACAAGATAAGAATTTATTTCTCAATTCACTTTATTTCTCAAATTTGCAAATTCACTTTATTTCTCAAATTCACCAACTCCTCAAGGCATTGATATATGTTCCTCTGAGAAAGCGCTCATCAGAAAAATAAAGGAAATTCCAGTATCTACCATTTAACACAAGGTTACCTCCATCAAAGTGGTTTCTGAAGCCATCAGTTTAGGCACAGAGACTTTTACTAATCACTGCTGGAAAAAACTGCTACAGTCATTACAAAAGGTAGGTCAAGTATCCTTTTAGGCACATAAGCAACAAAAGTAAATCTCCTGCTGTGTTAATGCAGGCATCTAGCTGTTTCCACTAAAGCAGACCTAACCAAAGCAAAGGTTTCTGTTCAGAGTTGTAACATACCCTTTACCATCTTGTGCCTCATCGGTACAAAAGCAGAGCATTGAGTTAAGAATTGATGGAAGGAGCTAGATGCAATCTTTATTTCAGCCTAAAGTACAAGTGTATTTCACCAATGATTCCTCCTGCTCTCACAGTCCTGGACTTAGATGGTAATGCTACCATACATTACCCTGCATAAATGTAAAGCCTTTTAGCCTAAAGCCTGCTTTTGCATCAAGCTCTCTAGCCCAAGAGAATCCCTTTCTGTTCTTAACTAGACATTAAAAAAAACTTAGCACAGCTGCTCTACCCTGCTCACAATAGGGAAGAAGTCTGGTAGTTTTGCTCCTAAGAAAACTCAAGGCTGCTGATATGCATATTAAGGCAAGAGAAGTTGTTTTGTTCAAGTCACATAAATGTATGGCTGGAACAGATGTTAAAAGACCATTTAATTATCTGAATTAGCTTTCAACTGATGAAACATCATGAATGTTTAAATCTATCTTAGAGGGAACATCTTCCAGGAGCAAGATTTGTCTTGCATTAGCCAGGAATCAAATCTGAGTTGCTTGTATGTGAAGTATCATTAAATCACTACTTCTTTATCCAATGCAAATGCAAACATTAAGTAGTGAAAACTTACCTTGAAGTACCAAGTCTGAAATATGGCTAAACGGGTCAAGGTAGGGGAAGACTTTCTCTCCTCGGCCAGCAGAGGAAGAGGTCATTCCTGGTACGTAAAACATCAGCGGCACTCGGGTAGCTACATCAAAATTGCTGTATTTTGCCCATTCACCATGTTCTCCCAGGGACCATCCTGGATGACAGAGAGCATAATTTAGAGCAGATAAGGACAGTAATTTAGTTGTCATTTCTCACAGCAAAACTGTTTGTTGAGACTTCTAAATTGTTGTCAAGATTGTGCTGCTAAGTAATAGTACGTTTAAATGTAGTAAGATATCTCTAACGTGAAAATTTATCAGTTTATCTGTTTAGCTATCAGTTTAGCTGCTCTGCAAGCAGCAACAAGTGCAAGAATACACACTGCAGCAGCAGTTAATGAGTGCCTGCCACCCACTGTACCAGATGGTTTGCCACAACCTGCGACGGAGGAGCTCTCCGAGCAGCCCTCTCCCCAGCAGGAGCCACCCTTTGGGGTGGGAGGTGGGAACACAGCAGCTCAGCCCTGTATCCTGGCAGGCGGGCTCATCACTCCCGAGCAAATCCTCCACTTGATTAGGGAGAGGTGCCTGCAGGGAAACAGAGCTGCACTGCCACAGAAGCCCATGTCAGAGCCCATTAATTAGAGCCTGACTGCCCAGATATATGAGGTTTGGCTGAACTGCTGCAAGTTAAAAAGGCACACACATGATTAATATGCCAGAATCAAGTTGCACAATTAAGAAGTTAGTTACACTGTGCTGCAGGAAGAGCTGTTTGCTTACCATGATCAGCAGTAAAGACTACGATGGTGCTGTTTGAGAGTCCTGCATCATCCAGAGCATTCAAGAGCAGGCCAACTTGCACATCCAGGTAGGAAACTGCTGCATAATAGCTCTGGCGAATCTGTCGCTGCAAGTTATTACAACAAACAAACAAACAAGCTTTTTGTCAAAGGACACCCACTAGTCTTCCTGAATATAAAGGTATTGAAGGATTTTTCTTGTTAAGCTTTGCTTTCAAGTAGCTATAGCCTGATTAATATCTGGGCTGAAGAGTTAAACCAGGAAGCAGATAGTTAGAAAATTCCAACTATTTCTCCCAGGTTCTTTCAAGGAAGATGTTGCATATCGTTCAAATCCATTTCTTGCAATATCCAGCCACACAAGTAGTTAGGAGTAGAAGCAGATGTAGCTAAGGAAAACGGAAGGGGTGTTGGTAACTGATGCATACTTCCTCCCTTAGCCACACACCCCTCAGTAGCAATGATGGAAAGTAGAAATAACCAAGAACACACACGTTACGATTAGTTGAAGGCCCAACTCTGCCTCCTGTTGCAAGTGTGACAGTCTACAAAATTCAGTTACAGGTGTTTTCCTAGCAAGTTACATGTTACCTTCATGCAACAGCTTGAAGGGTGGAGAATGGGTACTTTTTTCAAACTGTCGGGTGCTGAGTCTGCTAGAACATCCAGAAGCAGTGATCTACATCCTTATATTTCAACAATTTAGAGCAGTTTGACTTCAGTGCACTGCTTACCTGGAAGTCCTCCGGAAGTGGTCCATAAGGAAAACTAACATTTAATGCCTTCACATCATCTCTCTGTCTGATATCCATCCATGGGTTGTATGCCACAGCAGGTAGCCTCTTGGGCACCCAGGGATCAGGGGCTAATGTGATGTTTTCCAAGGGGTACAGCTTGAGAAATTCCTTTACAAAACAAACACATAAAAAGTCTCACTTTTAAGGCCTATGGCAAACTTGTGTTGTAAGGCATTTTGCCTTTCATGACCCTTCAATTTTCTTACTATTTAAAGATTTACCCATCCCCTGAGTGTTAAAAATAGCAATGTTGTATTAGTCATCCCCAAACAATTTCTAAAAAACACTTAAGTCAGTCAGCAATGCTGTACATGAAAATAGTTACCTGTATCTAAAATCAGCAGTAAATCACAGAGTGAAGTTATATATTAAGAAGCCACATTTAAATAAAGATATCAGTGCTTCCTTTGAAAACAGGAGGAATTTTACCACTGACTAATGGTAAAGGAAAAACAAGATTCTGCTAAGGCCTTATTATGTCATACTCCATCAAGCTGAACACCACCTCCATGCAAGGGCAGGCACTCTATTATGGTGGAAGTAGGCTGCTTTTTTTTTTTTGACCAGGCACAACTCTATATATTTTCAAAAGCAACACAAATGGTTGCTAAAAATGCACAGAATCAGGCCTTACTGCTTGCGTTCCAGAAATAATAATTAAATGAAAATAATTAGCAGCAAGTTTGAAAACATAACTTCTCTAAGTTCCTCTCCTCACTGGTGCAATGTTCCTTACCTGTGGATACCTTAGTGGGATATGTGGTTTGTGATAACCAACAGCCAAGAAGAATTTCTGCTTCATAGTCTTCATGGCCTTCAGCAAACGTATGGCTTCTTCAGTGCTCTGAATATCAGGCAAAGTTCCACTGGGCATTTCTGTCACATTCACTGGACACACCAAGTTAGCATAAAGTTTTCCATCTTTTCCTCTACAAGTCTTTAAAAAAGAATTAAATAATTTCTGTTGAAGGAGGTCTCTCTTTAGCAACTTAAAAATACAACTGATTTCTGAGCAATCATCTCACACAATTCAAACACATAACAAACTCTTTGGATAGGATTCAGTAAGATAAATCACAATTTCTATGAAAACTATAGACTGAAGAAACACACTGACAACTTGTTTGCAAAGAAAAGCAGAATTAATTCTCTAAACATGGTGGTTGCAAAGTAATCCTACAGGAAAACATACTTCTATAATCAGATCTCTGATCTATTAGCAATAAGTTAAAACTTGGTTATAGTACCAAGTATTCATTATCCCTCCTTCTGACTCCAAGAGCTCATTGAAAGCAATCTAGAATCTGCTACCAACTCATTAATATCTGGGCAAATGCCAGCAATCTATGACACATAATCAGTGCAGAAAGATAAATGAGACTAAACAGTTGCCAAGAAAATGTGGCCTCAGCATGGTCTTTGGGACAGATGCTAAACAGACAAAGAAAAGCATGTTGCTGACACAAATACTGTTGTTAAAACCAATGATGAGTTTTTTCCCTGCACTATGTTATAATCTCAAGAAAAACAGACTGGTGCTTGACACAAACAACTTCATTATATCCAGGAAGCCCTTCCTTCCTCATGAAGGTGCCACAGATTACCCTTACCTTAGCATTTTCATACTTTTCTGCAGAAGGATGAAAGGGTGGAATGGACCAGCTGTAGGGATAGTCATCACTGTAATTGGAGGAAACTCCTGAAAAGGTACAAAGACATTAGAAATGCTCCAATAGTTCACCAAGCTAGCAAGAGCTTATACACAAATTTAATTTGTTTCTATTAATTTTAAGTACTACGGTTGCAGAAACATTTCAAATTTGACAATTCGGTGAGCAGAGAAAGAATATTTAAGAAATGAACATCAAAAAGTTTAAGACGGACAGTTGTCCCTGAAAAAAATCTGGTAACGGGAAAGGAAACAAACTTTGAGGAAACTAATTTTAGGGACAAAACAATAAGAATTAGTAACATTTTCATGTTAGATTTTTCTAGTTAGATTTATAATAGCTGAAAGTCTACATGCCCATGCAGGCTCTATGCTGAGATAAAGAATTACCAGAAAAACAGTCACCAAAGTATTATGCAGTTTTTCAGCTCAGTGTTGTTTTTATTTGCTGTTTTATTTTCCTAGTTTAATCAGTGGTATTACTTATATTCAATATAGTATCTATGTTAAGTACATGACAACTTAAATGATACCGGGATGAAAAACTTTTCCCACAGACATGGTCACATAGCCATTCTCCTTGAAGTACTGAGGCATCGTGGAGTAGTTTCCTGCATGCACCCTCCAGTAGGAGTAGAAGTCATACAGTCGGGTAGTGTCGGGTCTGCGACCAGTAAGAAATGATACTCTGCTGGGAGCACAAACAGCTTGCTGAGGAAAGAGACCATTAGAAAGGTCAGAGCTCAATGAAAAGCAATACAAACTGTAACATAGCCACTTAGGTGTTGCTGAGCAAAATACTCAAGAAATGAATGTTTGTTCACAGAAATCAAATATTTTGCAGAGAAGTTTAAGTGACCTATCTTACCTGTGCATAAGCATTGCTGAACACCACGCTTTGAGATGCGAGTTGATCAATGTTTGGAGATTTTACAAGCTTGTCTCCATAACAGCCTAGAACAGGGCGCAGATCATCTACCACTATGAACAGGACGTTCATGTCAGCTGCAACAATAAACAGAATTGGGCTACATTAATTTGATTATTACTGAGTAAGCCTTGCTTTATGCAGACTAAATACCTCTCAAAAGAACATCTATTTTATTCTTAAGGGGGGAACTGGAATTACTGAGGTGAAAACCTTAAACATAGGACAAGGATTTCCTTCTCAGCCAGCCCACACATCACCACAGCATTTGTCATCTCCCTTTTTAGCTTATGAGCCAGTTTAGCTAGCTATGAAAAGCAGTAGACTTTAAAGGAAAGTGACATAATTCTGAACAAACGCAAATATTTTGTAGTCCTGCCTTCTAAATTTTACCACCTACAAACTATGTTTTTAAATCAGACATAAAATTTACATGCCGATACAATATCTAGCCCCACTCCAAATCTTTTTAAAAAGTCACACGAAATATGTTTTTTTTTAAAAAAACGCCTCTAGCTTGAGATTCAAGAAGGAAACGAGCAGGAAGAGGAAAGCAGCAGGAGCAGGGGCACAAACGCAGCCGAGTTAACCGAGCAGTGGGCAGCCGGGGCCGCGTCGTGGGGCTCCCGCGGCTACCCCGCCACGCGGCCGCCTCCCGCCCGCGGCGGCGCGAAGGATCCCGGCCTCGCGGCCGG
>JAUBOD010000222.1:1774286-1787351 GCA_032353885.1 Nothura maculosa | reverse complement strand
GCATGAAGAGTTCATTTGTTATCAGCCTTGTTTTTCTTGCATGACTTCAGTAGAAATGTGTCCTTCCTTCTATTACAGAGGGTGACTATTAAAGCATTTTTGTCAGAGTTTTACAGGTGATTTACCATTCTGTTTCTCCAAACTGAGCTAAGAGAGCTAATATTCTTTTGCACCTACTGCCTTTCTCCCAGTACTGTTTTTATGCTGCTCCTTTATCCTGACCTATTTTTGGAATCTGCATTTCATCCCCCTCATTCTCAGCCTGAGAGAGTCAGAGGAAAAAAAAGCTGGCAATAGGAGAATATTTGAGGAATGTGGTATAAAGGAGGAGATTCAATTTGGTATTGCTAATCTCACAGATTTTTTTCCATATTTCTTCCATAACACATTTTTGTAGCTTTGGGATGCTGCTAGAGAGCAACTGTCTAGTAATAACATCTTTATTTTCTTGATTTCCTTTAACAGCAACCCACCAGAAGCTGTTAAATGGCATGATTGTTGATGTTCCATATCTGTGATTTGAGAGAGTAAATTATGCAAAGATTAAACACAGTGATACCGGGCAGGTCACTCAGGAGGAAGAGAAGGAAAGGCAGTTTTACCTTTGCAGCCTTGAGCTGAAAACAAGCCAGGAATGTGTGTGTAACGTTTCCATGAGGGACAGCTCAGTGAGGAAGCTGAACCTTTAACAGGAGATATTTGCTGTTGTTGTGGGTTGTAACATTCCTGTTCTCAGGAAGAAAGAGATCTGAGCCTTGGTATGGTATTTTGAAGCGAAATAGTAAGTTTCTCACCATGAACTACCTTTATCAAAGTCGCAGCGCATGGTGCTGGGAAGTCCAAATGCAGAAAGGCAGGACTTGCCCCGCTCCACCTCTGTTTACATGTGGCTTTGATACTGTATAAACAGCACTGAAGCTCTGGGACTTTCTGAACTGCTGCTGAACATGTGAGGTCTCTGTGAAAAAATGAGATTGCAACTTGGAGAGTCTATGATTCATGGATATGACTTGTTTTTCCTTCTATTTTTTTTTTAATAAGAGAAAGGACATGAAAAAATTATCAAGGGCAGTGATGGGAATAAACTGATAAGAATATTTTAAAGGGCATGGCTAGATAAATATGTGATTTATAAGCATAAAATGTACTGAAGGGAGGCAGCTTCTCTCAGCAGACTTGTTTTTTCTCTCCATGTTTAACCAGTCTGTATTTCTCACACCTTCGAGGAACATAATTGACTGCTGCTCTGAAAACAGGAGCTTTTGTCTTGTACAATGCAGTGTGATCTTTAAATTGCTCTGCTTCACCCCTTGTGGTGCTCTTGAGTTTAAACCTTCAATTCATGTTTCTGCAACTCTCTTCCTTCCCTGGTATCTATCCCGTGGCAGTTGTTGGTTGCATAAAGAGAAGCCAGCAGCAATAAGGAGACTCTGCTGGGGCTGGCTGAAGGAGCTCACCTTACAAGCATGGGCCTTCCAACTGGAAGGAATTTGTTGTCGATGCCTGAGGCTGTTGCTTCTGTTTCTTGCTTCTACAACTCTGCTTGTAAATGAGAACTGTGGCTGCATTTAGACTTGAATTTTGCCAGAGGGCCTTTGTATTCCAACAGGAAGAATCTGTAGTCTGAACAAATCTCTGAGCGTCTTATATACATACGTGTGTGTGTGTGTATATAAATACACACACGCGCACACACACATATATACACATACATACGAAGCTATAATATATGATTCTGTGATTCAGTATTTTTAGCTTTGTTCTTTATAGACAGCTATTTCCCATAAAATAAAATTAGTTATTATTTTCAACTTTAAAAAATATTTTATACTTGAATACTGTATCTACTCTTGCAGTTAATAATTTCATACTGTCTCCTATGTTAAATCTTTCCTCTGCCGTTTGTGGTCTCTTGTGGTCTTCATACACCCTGTCCGGTGGACTGGTCACAACTGTTCAGAGTGTCTGACACAGAACAGCAATAGCTTCTGTTTATGGTAGAGCTGAAGTTACATAGCAGAAATTGAGATTGCTCTGTTTTCTGGGAGCTGGGAAAATGCAGTAGTGCATCTTTAAAGAATGGAGGTCAAAGCAGGGTTCAAGTTCCAGTTTTATATGACTGTCTTCAGTATTTTAGGGGCAGGATCTTGTAGAATTGCAGTCTGGTGTTTGGTGACTTTCCTGTAACCTGTGTATTTATGTACACCATCCTGTGTAAAAATTGAGTCAGAAGCAGCAGCGCTTCCTAGCAGATTTGTGCTATGATATAAAAAGGGGCAACCGAATTGTAGCTGAGTCAGCAAATGGTTTTGCATTAATGGTATGAATAGGATCTAAGCCAGCAGTATTCATAAAAATAACTGATTATCTGTGCCTGAGTGGAACATGTGAGAGTCTGTGTGGAGGCGAATGCAGCTTGGAGATGCTGAGTGCACTCCTCAAGTGGTAGTGAAGGGAGGGTCTAAGGTATATGAAATAGTCATTTCTGTTCCCATTATCACTCCATTTTAGGCTTCTCTATTTTCAAAATTTATTTTCTTATTTCATGAAACGTGAATAAAGCACACTTTCAGTATTTAGTTTTTTTTCTACTTAAGGCTATTTTTGTAGACCAAAAAAAAAAAGTGTGGTATGGATTGCACCAGCTATGACAAAATTCCACTGCAGTGACTTAAGCCATTTTCACTGTATTTATTTTGTCTCTGGAGCCACTGAGTTTGGTGCAGTTTCAGTGTTAAGTCACTCCAGTCATTCTCTCCCTGGCCAGCCTCAGATGTTATGCTAAATATTTACAAAACAGAGAGCTTCTCCAAATCTTCAGAAGACTTGGAGGATAGGCCTAAGCTCTGGAGATGAGCACAGTCTTATACGGTGCTGGGCTTGAGGTGCCTGTGTTTCCAAAGCTGGACTGTGGCCAGCTGGGTGTTGGGCATCTCCAAGGAGGGAGACTCCCTGGTCGGGGCAATGTGCCCCTGTGTTCAACCACCTTCACAGTGCACAGGGTTTTCCTATGTTTGACTGTGTTTAAATTGTGGAATGATAGAGATCCTGAGCCTCGCTTTTAAGTCTCTTCTGTAGAACTAGTTTTTGCTAGCATCTAAGGGACAATTGTGCTCTTCTCCTGCAGTTAATAATGTAGAGATTTATGTGCTCTGTCTCTTCTGTACATAAATGTTGGTCATTATATTTCTTACTGGGAAATTTCTATAATAATATTTTTTCCAGAGACAATGTATGTTTCTAGCTCTATTTATTACTGCTTGCGACATCATAATAAAGGATTAAAATATTATTAGTTCCGTAGTTGTGGAGAAAACAAGAGGAAAATTAGTGATCTGGAGTATCATACAGTAACTCAGCAGTGGATGGGAATGAAATCCATGAGTCTTGATTGTCTCTTCACCTGCTCTAACTTAGAGCCAAGCAAACGCTGCCAGTGAATTGTACAGACTCTCTTTCCAAACATACTTTGCAAATAAATATAAAGTTATAATATACCAGATATCAGAGGACCATGACATGTTTTGGCTGAAATTATCTAAAAATAAGTGATGAGCTATAAAAATACCATATGTTGTTGTATGTATATAGAAAAGAGGGGACTGTTTGCATACATAAATTTTATTTGTGTTAATATATTTGTCTTGGAATTAACACAGGCTTACTTTGAATATAAACTGGAGTTCTATCTACCATAAAAATATACTAGTCCAGGTTTGTATTTTAAGTTTACATCATTTCCTTTTTTCCTGTATCTGTTACACATGGAGAGGTGAGTGAAATTGTTTCGTAAGAGCTTTTTTTTCCTCTGCAACTCAGTCTTTTATTTAGGGAACTTGCAGTTAAAACAAAACCCGTTAGATGGTGCCATTCTTTAACCAGAATTCTGTCTTCGTGTGGTTAAAACTAGCTGTGTGTTATATCTGGCATGATCTTAAATGACTAAACCTATTCTTCTAGCATGTTGACTTGTATTGGTCAGCCTTAGTCATTATGCGCAAAACCTAGACGATAAATTAAATCTGTAGAATTTTTTTTTGTTTCAGTGAGAAGATTGCACCATCCTGAAAATTCAACAAAAGAGAAGCCAATGGCAGGGCAGATTTACTGCCCTTTTTTCAGCTGAAAGCCATGTGCAATCTAAATGATTTACTTGTTTGCTAGCCCTGCATGGTGCTGTCTCCTGGGTTATCATTCACTTAAATGGCCAATGTAGTACAATGAAAATGATAGTGTGGTTACAAATTCACAGCAATTTACTGGTTAGAATCTGAAACTGGTAAATTATTTAATTTCCATTTTTTCAGTTACTGTTCAAGGTTGAAAACTTGGACATGGAATGTTAAAAAAATAGAACAGAATTTAGCATCTTTGGAAGCCTAAGTTGTAAAACTGGTGATAAAATGGGAGATGTATGTAAATGTAAAATACCTAGGCTTTTGTACAGTGTTTGACTTAGTACTGTGTGACAATCTGATAAAAAATTAACACTCTGCAATATCAATAAAGCCCATCTTAAATGGATTAAGTGCTGGCTAACTGACAGATACTGAGAAATAGTTGTTAATGGGGCATCACATTTGAACAGGGGCATCTCTACCACAATTGTGCAGAGAGCAGGGGAGACTTGACTCCATACAACATTTTTGGTTGGGAATAATGGATATAAAGTCACTTCTAGTATTTAAGGGTGACAAAAAATGTCAAGATGGCAGATATAAGGTGAGAAACAAATTGGGTTACTCATAACTCAGCCCATACCCGAGTTAAGCCTCAGTTTAGTTAGTACAGAGAAATGCAAATGCAAAGTGGTAGAGTTCAGAACAAGGAATATAATCTGTATAAAATTATTCAAAAGTGAAGTTTAATGAGCATCCTAACATACCATAAGATGCTGTTGAAGGAAGTTCTTCCCTGCCCTTTCCAGTGGTAGTGGCTATGTGATCATTCCAGGCTAGGCTAAGCAGTTCTTGGTAGGTTGGTTTCAAGTTGGGTCAGTTCCTGGATCTGTCTGAGTATGTGGCAACATAAGCTTCTGGCATAGCTAAAAGCTGGGAAATGACTGGACTATATATATATATATATATATAAAATTAATATATATATGTATATATAAATTATGAATAGTTATGCTGCAGAGTAATGCAAAAGAGTTAACATCTCAACATGGAAATGTGGAGACCGTTGTCAAAACAGCGATGGCATTTCTGGTTGTCTGTGATTTTTAAAAGATTTTTGTCTGAAGACTGACTCAATGACCGGATAGATCTTTGACAGAAAGAGACTTTAGGTTTGATAATCTGTCATCTGAAAAACGTAGAGGAAGGGCTTGATTACACTGTGTGTAAAAAGCCAACTAATGACTGGTAAAACTCACAAGCACACGGTACGTCTGTCTGACTCGAGATGACTCTCAGCAGTGCGGTGGCTGCGTGTCCCCCCGGACGTCAGTACCGCAGGGCTGGCTGCAGCAGGATGTGCCCGTGGCTGCTGGACACCGCGCGGAGGGTCTCGTCAACGTCCTGCTCCGGGCAGTCAGAGCTCCCTCTCCACCTTGCATCCAGGTTGGGTGAAGCTCCTGCAACTTGATAGTTCTAGTGCTTTTTCTAGTTCCGTGGGAGTGATTGAGGGTTTCATGTGCTTTCCACCTAATCCAGACTATAGATATTAATGCTTTATCTAAGAAAGAGCCTATGTATCATAGTTTATTTAACACTAATCATAAACTTATTTCGTTTCATCTTCCTTTGACCTTTGTGTTGGCATTGAGACAGTAGGGCATGTGGTTACTGCAGTCTTTTCTTTCTCGATATTTCACATTCTGTATTCAAGATAGCATTATTAGGTTTTATTTTCCTTAAAGCTCTAGAAAAATAAAGCGTTTTTAAGACTGGTCACAGATTTTTTTTTGTCTCTCTTTTCTACCTCTTTGGTTACCAAACAAATTACTAAACATCATAAATGAGCAAAGATAGGTCTTGAAATAGAGAAGGGGGAAAAACAGAAGGAACAAACAGGTCTCGTATCGCAGTGGAGATATTAACTCAGAGCCTTCCACCTCTAGAGACGGTGCTTGTGAAGCAGCCTAGGTCAGCTGAAGGGAGCAGGGTGCTCCTGATCGGGCGGCAGGCAGGCATTTGTCCCAGGCATGGGCTGGTTGGGGCTGCAGGGCTTTGCCCTGGTGGCCCCCTCTGCCCGGGGAGCGTCGGGAGCCAAGCAGGGCACGCGGGCGGCCAGGCTGGAGCCGCCCTGGCCGGCGGCATCGGAGCAGCTTTCGTGGGGCACAGAGGCTTGTGCCATTGGCACGGACTGAACTTGGCCAATGCTGCCAGAAAGTGCTGAGCTCTGCGAATACCTTGCTCAAAATGTTGGCTTTTACTCTGTTACGTAACCCAAACATAGAGGTGCCAAAGGGAGTCACAGAACCAGAGAGGCTGCTTCTAACAGCCGCGGGTGCTGCCGTTTGGCTTTGTGGCCGTGGCCGTCTGGGTTACAGGCAGTCACCTGGGTAGATGTGTGCTGGGCGACCATCAACTTGCTGCTTGTTGTTTTAAGCCTTAGAGCCTAAGATGCTCTTAAAATAAATGTATTATAGATCTAAGGGACTGGTTACTTCCAGTCTTGTTTCAGATGCTGTAATTGCATTTAGACTGTTGCATTTGTCCCTGGTTTTATCCCTCTACATCTCTAACAGCTTATGTTCCCCATGTAAGAGCACAGAGAGGCAAATTATATCACAAAGCTCATCCTCTGCTTATATTTTTCGAGATTTTAAAACTGCAGAATAAAGAAGTATATTGAATACTTGTCACGTGTATTTTCCAACAAGCATTTGTCTGTGATATGGTTGTCTTCTTTGCTTAGACTCTGCAGCTTGACATAGTAGTTCAGCATCTGCTGGTCACTGCAGAATCCTATTAAATAAAGACAAGACTAAAATTTTGCCTCAGCTGACACCAATAAGTGAAGCAGATGCTGTGGAAACACAAAATGTAACTTTTTTTTGTAATTATGTGTTTAAAAATCAAATACCCATCTCAGTGGGGCAGTGGGCTTAAGGCAATAAAAACAACAGATTCTTTGTCAGCTATTATTCTGTTCACATTTTTTATACTGTTCAACTGCGGCATTTGTTGCAAACTGCTAGGCTATTGGGCATTATTGGAAGTATTCTGAGACTGCATTTCTTGGAGCTCATGGATTGTCCTGACCCATGTGGACATGCCAGGTTTTTGCTCTGGAGAAGAGTTGTTTCGTGGAAATGTTTACTTCTTAAAAAATGTTGTTATTGAAAACGCCATGATTCCTTCAGATTTTTTGAAGTGAGGCTGCAGAATTGTAGTGGTACTCTTGTTGATATGATGTCCATGTAACGTGATCTCCAATAGTATTTGAGCTGTGAAAGTCAAAACGGATGAGAGCAGCAGCCAGTGACCGTGGTGCTGCAGTTGGTGCAGCTGCTTGTGCAGGGAGGGGAAGCAGAAGAACAGGGTCCAGGTCAAGGCAGCACCGTTCGCTGCGTTGCAGTGTAGCCACTCCTCCTTCCTCTCGTCTCAAACTAAAAGTAGGGCCTCCAAACTCGGAATCCCAGAGATTTTCAGAATAATGGTTTCATCATCAGCAACTTGTGTTTATTCTGCGTCAGGTGCTGGATTTTCCACGATATTTTGTCACAGTTTCTAGTACTATCAGAGCAGAAAGCAGAACAAAATCAGCCGTGTGTCTTAATGATCAGAAGGGAGACGTGCAGGGCTGCGTCTGCTTGGTTTGGGGTTGAAAAGATACTACTGGTTCTCAGTGGTTACTGCTTCAGTGTCTGGTGTGGTTGAGTGAGTGAAGTTGTCTTTATTGCTGCAGTTGATAAGTGAATGAATAGAAATGACTGGGCTAAGATTGACTTTTATTGACTGTAAAAATACAAGGTAGGAAAGCATTATATTCCAGTACGTCCCAATATACCAGAAGTGATTTAAGGAAAAAGAATCTCCTTTACACTGGATTTCTAATGACAGCCACATATGCCATTTGTAAGATCTCTTATTGAAAAAAAAATGAATTTAGGGGATGGGAGGAAATGCTGGACAATATTGGTAAATAAGATTGATTATTAAATTACTGCTGTATAATTTAAGGGCAAACTTCAGCTTGATGTGCTCATTCTCCTGACAGTGAATCAGGGAGTACAAATGCGTGTGTCAGAGCCGCTGTCCAGATTGTGCTCTAGCCAGAAGGTGTCTTTTGTGACGGTCTGTTTATAATGTAACAAAATCAATAATTAGCAATCTTTGAAGAAAATCCTTGCTGACTGCATTTCTCTTTTCTTTCTTTTCTTATTTTTTTTCTTCTGCTGACTCAATCCATCAGTTTATTTATCTAGATAGAAAATTCGAGCAAACGTTCCAAGAGTACAGGGATACATGTCTATCATGAACTATAATGATATTAATATAGAGATATGTTTAAAAAAAAAAGCTAAAGAATGAGTGATTTATGCTAATAAAGATGTTCTAGAGAAAAACAATTCAACTATATTCACATTAGAGTTATTTAATCTGTTAAAAAATTGTGCAGAGCAGATAGAATGTGAGGAAACAATTATACTCTACAGTAGGACAGATGTTTGTGTTTAATGAAATAAAACTGAGAGGAACTTGCTTCTCTGCACATATAGACCTCTTTGCAAGAAGTTTATTCACTGGCTTTTTTTCATCAAGGTCTTTACTGGCAGGTACCCAACACTGATGGGAGTCTGTGCATCAAAGCCCCAGAGTCCCAGTTCCCTAACACAGGCTGCAGAATTGACTTCACACGAGCAGCACGTGTAGGGAAACCCCTGCAGCCAGGGAGTAACTGAAGCCGTTTCATAGCTGCCTTGCAGGGCGTAGGCAGGAGGGGACTCACCTACTCACCAGGCCCCGTCTGAGCCTCTGATTAAAGATGGGACACGATCCAGTTCTCTTGCATTTCTATTTCAATTGGCTTTTAATGGATGTTCAGTGTTGATTTTTTTCAAAACACATTTGTATTATTTTGCCACCAGAAGATATTGTACCAGGAAAGTAAACGTGAAGCACTTGCCAGGAGCTGCTCAAAAGGTGCAACATTATGGAATAACTTTTCTGCAATTTACTGGAAGAGTAATAAAGCCATGGAGGATGGTGCCTTTTCCCAGTAATACCTCGGTATAAAAGAAAAATACTGTAAACATAGATATGTGTGGCTTATGCTAATACAGAAGTTCTGTAGATGTGAAAATTTTTGAACCATTTTATGCATACTGGAGACAAAAACATGATGTTTTGGGCATTTATGTGGAACGACTGAGTACTCACAAGGGGTTGGGAACATATAAGCCACAACATCTGTCCCATTGTTGTCATTCTTGAGTACGGAGACAGCCCTTACCCTAAGTGATTCCCGAACGCTGGTTGCTTGTTAATGGGAGAAGTTAGTGTGTTGCTGGACTTCCTGCATGTGTTTCTGTGGAGCCTTTCCTCCAGGTGGAAATAAGGAGCAGCTCTCGCAAGAGAATCAGTGCCAACCCAACACAGTGCACAGGCATAGTGCTCCGATTGACAGTGGTCCTGGCTGGCAGGATTTCAATCTGAACAGAAGAACCCTTTGAGAGAGATTCCTCTTCTGCAGAATACTGCAAATGCCCTATAAATAAAATCCCATGAGCCCTGTTTTTATTTTGGACACCAGTTAAAAAAAGAGGGTTTTTTTTTGTTTTTTGTCTTCCAGAAAGTGTGGATCAGTCATATAGGAGGCAGATGGTCTCAGTGGTCATACTCCCCTCTTTGTGGCTGGCACTTGGTTTTGGCATGCTAATGATTTCTTGTTCCCCAAAATAGCTTTACAGACAGGGTCAATTATATTTTTGGGTTCTACAGCGTGTAGAGCAATTAGTTGCACAAGGCAGTTGGTTTATAATAGAGAACACCCCTTCTTCATAATTGGCACCTTTCTAATATCCCATGTGTAACGAAGGGGGATATCTTTACAAACAGCCCCTTGTATTAGCATGCAAATGCACTGGCTCCCCCCAAGTAGTTTTGCACACAGGGTCGATTATATTTTTGCATCGCAGGATGTGTGGACTAATTAGCTATAGCAAAACGGGGCACTTGGGCTTCAGATTTTGAGATCTTACTGCACTAAGTGATTTTGAGAGACTTGCAAGGGCAGACTAGTCAGTAAAATTATAAAAAGGGATCATGCTGGCTCATCTTACTTGGATTTGAATGGAAAATGAGACATTTTATAGTTATGTTGTTTCTTTATCCTTCCCTGGCTAGATCCCTCTGAAGTGGGAAGGGTCAAATGCCACGCGCAGCACCGCAGATGGGTGAAAACTGCCCGTGGCCCCTGGAAGCTGGGAAGTGTCCCAGAGCCAGTGCCATCAGGAGCGTAGTTCAGACTCGGGTAGTAGTTCAAGTTTAGTGTCTTGTTATCTGTAATACAATCAGAAAGTTAAGTGATTCACTGGTAATAAAAACAGGCACTTTGTCTGACAGTCTTAGGAGTTTTTATTTTAAACATAAGCATATCTGAACTATTTTCACAGGAGAGCAGAAAAATGAAGGGAAGGTTTTCATACGTGATATTTAAGAAGAGATTTCTCCTGAAAGTGTTCTAAATCGAGCTCTTGCTCGGCTGAAAAGTGGTGCTAAATCGAGAGATGAATTTGGCCTGGAGTTTTATAAAATTCTATTTCTTGCATGTAACAAGACATCAAATGAAGGGACAGAGAAAAGAGTGAAATTGCTGAACTACATATAATTTCATGACAGAATAGTCATCCATAAAATATTGACCAGCAATACAGTGTATTTATGACAACTATATTCCAGTCTACTGGGATATTTAAAAAAAAAAAAAAAAAAAAGGTTATATTAGGTATTACAGAGTGTTTCCTGGAGGCTAGAAAGTTGTATTTTGGATGTTAGTTGGTATGGTCTTATAATGAGGAATGCTCCCTCCATTCATCCATTTATATATTTATTTTGCTTAATACCCTTTCATAAATGATACTAGAGGGGCAGGGAGGAGATAAGAAATAACTTTGCCAGCAGGGGATAAATGGAAATTACAGATTTGAAACTATCCTAAGAGATAGGTTCCTGCTCTGGCCTATATTATAGGTTTGGAGACTAAGTGATTGTATGTTCTTTTCACACCAAGGAGGAAAATCACACTTGTTCTTGATATCTACTAATGACACCGCACAGGATGCGCAGGCTGAGATCAAGCAGAGAAGACAGATAGGTTTCACGCTGCCCAAGGCCACCGGTGCAATTTGTACACATTTCTGAAGCATCTTTAGAAGTGGATTTAGATGCTGGAATCACTTCCTAATGCACCAGAAGCTACGGAGTCGTCGTTTCCCTGGTCTTGGCAAAAAAGCCCTTGTGGTCGCTGCAACGTAGTGAGCGCCGCTCCTGCCGTACGTGCGGCTGCCCCTGCACTAGGATTGTGCAGGGATCTGAGTCACTAGTGAAAAAACTGAGTGAAATACCAGGTTGTGAAGAGCAGACAGTTTAACGGAAATGCTTTCCAAAGAATTTTGACAATTTAATTATTTCATTTGTTAATCTGATGTGCTGTATGTTCATATATAGGTATATGTACATATATATTGTATGAACTAGTAGTGAGAAAGAAAACGAGAGGCAACAGGTAGAGACTTAGCTCGATCAACACTATCGTTGCTGCTCTGATATTGGAGGAACAGTAGGAGCATGTTGTAATCTGGGGAGGGAAAGAGAAAGAGAGGAGAAAGAGAAAAGGAGAAAGAGAAAAGAAACTGCACTACGTCTTTACCTAGTACTAAAAAAAAAACTTTCTTGTAAGTCAGAATTGTTCCTCTATGTAAATATATATTTTATGTATACTTACGGAAGAAGAGTAATAAGTTTTGTTATTTTTAACAAAACTCTGGAAAACTCTTAAGTTATATTTTATGTCATTCTGCATTTTGTCAGGAGATAGTCAAAACTAATAGAAAATTTTCAAATTTATCTACTGTACTTTTTTCCCCCCGATAAATCCTGTCATGAATTTTTATGAGAGAAATGGCGAGAATTATTTGAAAACTGAAGTTCTCTACTGTTTCAAATCATGCCTCAAAGGTGCTTTTTGTTTTTCTGTTAACAGAAAAAGCCTTGTGCTTTATTGAAGAGAATGGCTTGGCCTGGGAGAGGCTTGTTGCTGCATTTTGAGGAGTGTGTTTCTCTTTGGTATCTCTGAGCACTCGCTCTAAGTGCTCCTCTTCAGGGAGGCTGCACGAGATCACTGTGACTTTCTGCCTCATCTCTGTTTCAGGCTGCGTCTTTAGCAAGCACTGCTTAAAAAGATCTGTCCTCTGTGGAAACAAAGCCTTTATTAGGCTAGAACAACAGATACATCATCTATATTATGACATGTGATCTGTCCACATTAATCAAAATAGAGTGTTTTAATCATAATTTGAAATAACTTAATTATACAAACTTTTCCCTCTTGCTAATAATAATCTTAAGGCAATCGCAGGCAATGGAATCTATACAGCAGAAAATTGAGAGTGATTACTATATAATCAGCATTTAAATAAGATGCTCTCAATCATCATTACATGAATTTACATACTGGTAGCGACTGTGTACCAGTAACCGGATTCAGATTGACAAGGGACATGTAGTTTTAGTAGAAACCAATTAGGTTTTTGGTTGAAAACGTTTCTCTGCTTATCTATTATATTAAATCCCATAAAGCATTACTGATAGAAAGCATAAACTGCATCATCAATTAAGGATCTGATTAATGTATGTAATACACTAACTCTGAACTTTCAATTTGGAGAAGGCACAGATAAATAATTGATTAAAGAAATCAATTTTGGATTTCTGTAGATGGTCACGTCACCTTTCCTCTCAGAGACCTGGATGATTTAGTGGCTGATATAGACTGCATATGATATTAAAGCTGCTATTCCTGTATCGTTGTCTAGGATTAGCTGGAAAAACACCAAACTTGTAGGTGTCTTGAGGGTAGCAGATGGTCATCTCTTTGTAGCAGTGATACGAA
>JAUBOD010000222.1:1761008-1773169 GCA_032353885.1 Nothura maculosa | reverse complement strand
GTCTCAACATGTTCTTTGCCCCGCTATAATTTGCAGCAGAATTTTGCCCATCCTTTTATATTCAACTACATGAAAACCATGTGGCAGGCTGCACTTAGGACAAAATCAATACAAACAAAAGCAAGGATATTAGCAATAGCCCAGCTGCAGGCTGAGGGATCACAAAGACGTATCTCTAGTATAATTACACAGCACAGATTGTGTTAAAGTGTGTATATACCTCTTGGGCTCCAAGTACTGTTAATTATTATCAGAAATTACATCCTCAGCAACTGCTTTCCTTTTTGCTCAGGAAAAAATGAAAGCGATTGTATGTAAACTTAAGAGAAAGTTCATAGGTTAATAAATTTTGTAAATAGAGCAGCAAGGGAGCCTAAGCTCTAATTACTATAATGTAAATTACCTTGGAGAGCCCAAATTGGTGCTCGCTTAGCCTGGCCATTCCCTCCTCCCAGGAGTTTGTGCCCCTTTTGGGGACTGAACCTACATTCCCTAAATTCCACAGAGACTGCAGAGCTTGTGAACAGTTTGCGTAGCTGCAGCTCGCTCCCCAGCAATTTCAGGGAATTCTTTTTCCTTCCAAATCCCTTCCTGTCCATCTAGTGTGATTATTTATGCAGATGGATCATTGAAGCATCTCTAGTTTTTGCTAACTTTTGTCACCATTGACATGTATACATTAAAGGATGTGGTGATGAAACTATTAACTTCTTTTGGGGGGAAATGCTGATGAACAAGAAGAATATCTTGGAAAGAGATGTGGAATCACAAGTCACGTCTCTTTAAGCAGCCATTACTGTTGTATGGTGTATGTTTACTTTTAATAGCATATCTGAGTATGTTAAAAAAAATTACCATACAAATACATTTCTTGATCAAATTCTAAATTGATAAATTCATACCAGAATTTTCAATTTAATGATCTCTCTGAATAAAAACAGAAAAATAGTGACTGGTCTGGCTGAGTAGACCCTATGTGCCAAGAGCTGAGGTAGAGGAAAAATTGTTTTATTTTTTCTGTTTGTATTCATTTTTCTCATAGTTTTAACACGTGTCAGAATTTCAGCAAAAAAGAGTTGGGCGAGATGTGAGCAGGATATTGTGACGCCCCATTCAGGGGTCCTACCTTAGAGGTGCCGTTAATGTCTCCTCATCCAGACCCCAGCAAACAGCTCTGTCTGTCGGGATTTAAGGGTTGTTCAAAGGTTTGGTGGCTTGGGTTGATGATCCTGGTTCCTAGTTTGAGTTTTCCCTGCGTCACACAAAAACGTGTTGCAGAGAGACACTCCAGCTTTGTGTCTTGTTAGAAAACAAGAAGAAATGCTGAACTTAAAAGAAAAAGCCTTCTATTATTAAGTTTTCAAAAATTCATGTAATGATTAAAAAAAAAAGTGTCATTACCAATTAAATCCAAAGAAAACTTAAGAGTTAGAAGGTTCTTAGGAAGCAGAGGAGATTTTGAAAATAGCAACTTAATGATAAATATGAATAAGTATAAATATATTTTAAAAGCAGTTGTCTTTGTTTTAAAAACTAGAGCTGTGTAGAGCTGTGGAGGTTTGGGATTCTTTCATGAGACTTTCTACCAGAGCCCTTTCTACCAGAGCCCTTGCAAATAAAGCACAGCCCACTGGTGTCTGTGCTCTGTGTTGAAAATCAAGGACAGAAAAACTTCATTTCTTCATTGCTCTCGCCATGCATTTCATCTGTTTAGATTGCAAGACCTCCAGGATAAAGGACTTGATGTGTTTTACAGTGCCAAGAACAGTGTGGTTTTAAATGAAATCAGATATTATAGGTTCTACCAAAAATTTCATAATGGTAATTTAATCAGGAGTAATTAAAAAAAAAACAAAGCAGACCCTTGACAAGAACAATTGTAGGTAAGGATGTTATCTTTTAATTGTAGCTTCATTGGTGTAGAAGGCTGATTCTTAATTAGACTAGTTCTGTCAATAACACGTCTACAACAAAATCTTTTACCAGACTTGTGGAGCAAAACCTGCCACGCGCCCGGCTGCGTCGCAGGAGGTGGCGCCGGCCTGGGAGCCCGGCCGGCTGCCCGGGAGAGGCTGCAGCCCAGCCCGGGACCTGCTGCCCAGCCCGGGACCTGCTGCCCAGCCCGGGACCTGCTGCCCGTCTCCTGCCTCGGGGGTGCGAATGGCAGCGAGTTCCACAGGTGGTGCTGGGCAGCGAGCCCAGGGGGCTGCCCCGGGGCTGTAGCACGTCTGCCCTGTGCCCTGGGTGCAGGATATGGACCAGCCCTGTCTGTAACAGCTGCAAAAGTGGCTGCTTTCCTGAGAGGGTGACAGCCCTGGCACAGGCTGCCCGGGGAGGTTGTGGAGTCTCCTCTGGAGATCTTCCAGACCCACCTGGATGCCACCTGGTGCCATGTGCTCTGGGTGCCCCTTCTGGAGCAGGAGGTTGGACTAGATTTCTAGAGGTCCCTTCCAACCTCAACCGTTCTGTGAAAACAAGAGTGGGAAGAGGAACTTCAGGAGAGTCTGGGAAGGATCCCAGATATTCCCACGTGTTTTATTTCACAGGGACATAGGAGCACAATATTGTTGAGCATGAAGACGAGTTAGCAGAGTCATTTAAAATTCAAGCAAGAGATGCCAGGGAATGAGCACTCCCCACAATGCTACCAAGAATTGCTTGGGAGGAGTTTGTTCCTCTGGTCTAAGAAAAACACAGTGATAAAAGTAACAAAAGCAGTAGTTCATGGCAAGAATGAGTTGTCATATGCAATGCATTTACTGTTTATTGTTTTTAGAGGACGATCTCTTTATCACGGCTACAAATAGTTTTTGCATGGACCAGGAAAAGGAGAAGAGCTCAGTTGGAACAGCTCTGCAGGCAGGAAAACCGCGCAAGCTGTTGCGGCGGTTTCACTGAAGAGCTGCTTTTTTACCACGGCCGTGCTGCTGCTGCTACTTTCTGTTAAGAAGGGATGTTAATTATCAATTTCTAAGGTAGAACGTGAGCATTTCACCTGGCTCTTTGCAACTCCTCTGTGCCATAATGCTGTCCCTCAGGAGGCCCAGGCTGTTGGTGCTCCCGCGTCTGACATATGGGGTTGTCATTCCCGTGCTTAGCCAGCATTGATCTTTCCAGCACTGTTAATGGGGCTCTGTCTCTGCGCACAGTCCTGGCTTCTCCCTGTAACTGAGCCTGGGAAATCCATATTTGGTGCAACTACAGGCGTGGTGTTTAGTGTTCTATTTTTTGTCATTGAGATCAAGATGCTTGTTACTGTGCTTTGTGTGGACAAGCTCTGTTACTCCGTGCTGCTCACTCTTAGATCAAATGTAAAGATATGTTTGCTGCTGACCTCATTTAAAAGCCCTCAAGAGGAAAAGTCTGAAAAAGTTGATATAGTTTGGCATGGTTATTCATTATGCATGGGAAGTGCATTGCTTTATTTTCATTAATTTTACATAGAAATGAGATACAACACAACATGCTTTGCTCATTTTTGAGAGCTTCACAAAGCGTGTGTTATGTTCAGTATCCAGAACCACTTATAGACGAGCAAATCCAAAAGCTTCCTGTATTCCCCCGCTCATCAATCCATGTTTAAAAAGAGCATGGGATTGTCCTTGTATGGAAAGCTAGTGTTCTGTTACTGCTTGTGCCTTAATATTTTGTCTAACACTGGTTTTGTTGAATGATGTGCACCGATGGGGAAAAAAAAATTCACGTGGGCTAAAAATACCTTTTCTTTGGCCTATGAAAGAAATGGAGAGCTGATCGTCACAACGTGAATGTGTAGGCTCTTAAACACAGGAGCAAAGGCATGAAAGTGGAGCCCCAGCTGTCCTGGGCCACTGATACCTGACATGATAACTGTTGCAGGTAACACACGGGCACAAAAACTATTGCAGGTAACATGTGGCCTAAATTGTTGAGTTCTATTTTTGATACATTTGAGGGTTCCTACATGATACTGTTGTTATTAAATAATGACAAATTTATTTCTGTAGTGAGAGGTCACCACATTACACTTAAGATGTTTTTTAGTAAATAAAGAAGAGCAGAATATCTTTCGTTGTTGAAATGTACGCAATCTATTTAAGAGCTTACAACCAACATCCAGAGAAACCTTGAGGAACTCTTCGTGCAAAAGCAATGATACTTCCTAGTGGTAATGTGAATGCACATTGGGCCCTGGCTTATCCCTGTGTAGTCACAGTGACTGTTGGAGCTAGAAGGCCTGTGGTGGTACTTGTGTACCAAAATACTGCAAACCAAAGCTGCAACAGGAAAAAAATACATTGACACTTTAGATGATTACTTGTTTAAGTATGAGGCTTGATAAGAGTAATATTATTTGTGCATATCAAGGAAGAATGTCAAATGTCCTGGGCTGAAGACAGAGGCTCCTTTCTTGCCTGTGGAGGCAGAAGCCAGGAAGGATAGGGTTTTCCGTGTGAATGTTCCCAAGGAAGACAAAAGAGCCGGCAGCAAGAGGCCGCTCTCCGCTCCACACACCCCGCGTTCCCGTTTCCCCGAGTCCAAAGTGCTGTTCTTTTTCCTTCAGCCTTAATCCATCCCTGAGCTGGATTAGCAGAGGCGAGTTCCTTTGTCGAAGTGCAAGCTTAGGAAGGGGAGCCATGTGGATATTCCCAGCTGGGAAGCCTGCCCTAAGTCCCCTCGCTTGACACACATACGGGGTCTCTTGGCTGCCCCGGACCCCTGCCCATCTGCTGGCGTGGCGTGGTGCCCACTCCTTGGGCTTGATGGGCGGCTCACGGCACGGCCGCCGCTCCTCCGCGAGCGGCTCTTTCTCTTCTAGTAGTCTAGCAGACTCTCTGTTAAAGGTTTGTTTAATCCTGCTCTGCTTATAAAGATA
Organism: Nothura maculosa; assembly: GCA_032353885.1. NCBI lineage: Eukaryota > Metazoa > Chordata > Aves > Tinamiformes > Tinamidae > Nothura > Nothura maculosa. The sequence goes on along the minus strand of JAUBOD010000222.1, from coordinate 1,768,314 downwards.
CATAGACAGAATCCTAATCTGATTGAAGCTGGTGTAGCTTTAGTCATGACCTGTCTGGAAGCAGATTTGAAACCTGTCTTCTCTGCACTGCAGGTCAGGCAGGGGAAAAACAGGCACAGCCAGCTCATCTGAGCCCAGCACTTTGCAGGGTCGGAGCAGGGCTGGACACAAATGGCAATCCATGACAAGCCGGGCAGCACGGAGGAGCTCCTCTCAGCGTGGTGAGCCCAGGGGAGTTGAGGAGGTGCTTTTACTGAGTGCTTTTGGTTTTGCAGTTGTTCAGTCATTTGTTTCTTCATCTCCCTACAAACGAAAGTATCCAACATCCTGTCCAGCATGCAGACAGCTTGTGCCCCTTACACTTATAAAGACCCCACACCCCAACTCATGTTTGTGACAGACGTGACAAAAGACCCTTCTGCATTTTGGGATGTTCATCTGACTGAGAGTTTCGTAACTTCAGCTTGTCTGCTGTGTTGAGTCACAGCAGTAATGATGTTCTCAATGTGACACTGCGAAGGATGAAGTTGGGAAGGCAGCCTTCTGCTCTATTCTTTTTTTCTTTTAAAATGGTCATTTAAGTAAATGGAAAACATTTCTAACATTTTTCTTTGCAGTTTTCATAGTGTGGTTAACTACAAATTCGAGTTTGTCTTGACTAAAAATAAACAAAAGAAAACATTGGCATCCTCCCAACTGCAATATCAGTGTCAGTTAGTTCTGTAGGAAGTGTCCTGTGCAGGTGGTAGCGGCTCAGGGTTTTACCCGACGGGCTGTAACACAGGCAGAAAATTCCACCCGGCGTCGCGGGGTAGGAGGTGCTGTGGGGAGAGAAGTGGCCCGAGCCTCCCAGGGCTCTTCTACTGCCTCTGCTTTGAGCTGCTTTATGACCCTTAACCAGTCACTCAGCTTCTGTGTGCCTTTGGTTTTCTTTGGCATTAATTAACTGAATTGTAAATTATGTAGAAGCAAGATTTCTAGTCTAAGCTTGGCTTGGAATACAGGTGCTAATGAATCACAAGTAGTAATGCCGAATGTTTCAGAGCGAGTGTTTCATTTAGCTGAACATACTCTTACCTCTTTCGGCAACTGCTCACCAGCTGATTTGCTTAGGTAAAAATAGTTGAGTTCTGTAATACATGGAGAGCATCATGACAGATATCACACATTTGTATTATCACTCATCTGTTTATCTTTCCAGCCCATATTGAAATAGAAGCAAAATATTTTAGATCCTCTAAAAACAAAGAGTATAGCAAAAAGCAGAAGGAATCTGTTCTAGCTTCAGAATAGCTTCCCTCATGCCTGAAGATGAAAAATAGCTCATTTCTTTTAGCTAAATGTGTGGCTGTAGCAATATGTACATAGGAATTACATTGTATGTACACATATGATGTACAAAGTGTTTTAAAAAGAAAGATTTCATACATGCTTATAATTAGATAATTACTTTTCCTGGTTTCCCTGTAACATTTATTGCTGTTCTGGATCTAACCAGTATTACATGGAAACCAATAAAAGAGATATCTCCTTTAGTAAGATGAGCAAATGGCCACTTCATCTCTGTTTGTGAAAGTAGGTCAGTTTTTGCAGAAGGAAATTTGTGCTGGGAGCTGCAGTTTGCTGCTCGTGCAGTCCTGAGTCCGGCATACCCTGGGCCTTGCCAGCACTACGAGTCCTTAGCTGCTCCTCAGTTGTTTGGTGTGTCTCTATGACAAATTCGAGTTGCACGTGGAATATCTTTCTCCATCTGCGGTTCAGATGATTGACAAAGGTATTTCTCCTTCTCTAGCTTTAGGATTTTACCAGTTAGAACAGATTTTCTTTCCTCTGAAAGTCTTCATAATATCCTTTTAAATCTATGCTTAAAAATGCTCTGAAATTTGTATGAATAGAAAATAAAGTACAATGAAAATACAAAGCATGGGTGACAAAGAATGAGAACTTTGCACTACTTGGAAATAGGAAGCTTTAAGAGCAAAAGCAATAAAATTGATATAACTTTCAAACGCTTATTTTAAAATGACTCCTTAATTTGTAGTAGATAGCTTTTATGTGGATAAATCAATCTTTGCCTTAACATCAGAATTTAGCTGATATATTTGATCTTATCGTAGCTAATGTTTTTTTCTTCTCTGGAAATACTAAGGATTGCTGATGGGTTGATCTCTGGTCTCAATTCAATCACTGTAAAATTTCCCATTTACTCTTACTCCTCTGTTCCAGCTCCTTTCACATTTTATTAGGAAACGTCAAGGTTTTTGTCCCATTAGTACAGACGTTCCTTCTCGTGTGTGTGACTACAACGTGAAAGCTGCCTGGGGAGTTTTTGTCTATGGACCCAAAGAGGCCAAGCTGAGAATATGGTGGAAGAGGTTTCTCCTTCTCTACTTCCCTAGTGGCACCCAAGAAAAGAGCAAGGTAGAAACAGCTTCTCCAGTCTACGTATGTGGCAGGTATCTACTTATATTACTAAATCTAATAATAATAAATGTAGAAGAAACATTTTTTGAAAGGGAAAATCGGGCTTATTTAGAGTGTGTTTGAATGAATAATGGAGTAATCTCACTAAATGAGTTTTATTGGAGAAGCGTTGTAGCATTCTTTGGTTTCTACCCCCAAGAATGGTTAATCAAATTAACCCTTTAAATTACAATGTGTGTTCATTTGACTTAGTGTGTGTCAGAATGCAAGAGCTGCAGTAGCCCAGGTAGCCCATGTCCTGCGTGTGACCTGCATGCACTTTCCAAGAATGTGTTGAAATCTTCACTGGAAAAGGACAAAGTAATAGTAACACTTGTAGAAAGAGGGACACAACCTAATGCCTGGTGGTGTTTTTGAGGAGACAAGATGACTGTTTGGATGCCTTAAAGTTTAATGATTTAGAAAAGTCTGATGCAAAACAGTAGATTGATAATGTTATTCTCTGAGGTTATCAGATGCTTAAGAACTGCTGCATTCATCTATTTATTAAAGACCTCTAACAGATAATAACTGGTATTTTCAGATTTATGTGCTCGTGTATGTGTATAAAAATGTTGGTTGCTATGGAGTCCCTCCCAACTTTTCCATGGTGCTGATATACCCAAACTTTGCCATGAGCTGAGCACTCTGTGTAGCTGCGAGCTCTTGTTTTAGATCTCTCGTCTAGCATTTGGGAACTTAAAAATACAGACAGTGCTTGAACGTGTCAGGGGGCCGTCTCCGCAAACTAAATAAGCTAGATCAGCCCCCTTTGATGGGCCCCCTTTTAAAAGGTTATATAAAAGAACTGTTTTGTTTGAGTGAATTGCCTCCTACTTTGTGAAAATCATATATAAATGAGTCCCAGATCAATACTCCTGAGGCTGCAAAAGAAAAGGAAAAAACATAAAAGATAGATCAGAAGCCACATTTTAGCAAAAATGTCTCTTAAGTGCTGTTGTCTGACACTATGAACTCCAATCAATGTGTCAGTATTTTGGAATTTGAAAGGAAATAGGGATCAGACCTGACAATCCAGAGCTGAAATTTGATGCTCTGGTCTTTTTGATAAACTGACAGGCAGTGAAAATTGCACACGTCTGCAGGGAATCAGGAGGAAAAAAAAGAGACAGTTTGGTAGAAAGTCTGCTTATGATTCACAAAGGGCTGCATTTTATCAAAATGGATTGCTTCTGCAGTGTGTGGCAGCTTGCCTTGCTTTCTCAATGGAAGCTTTTACAGCGTGTAAACTGAAGGGGTTCGTACACATCCACAGTATCCTGTGCGTTTTGTTGCCTTGCAGTTTGATTGCTCTCCCATTCGTGCAAAGGAAGAAAACTTGGTTAGAACACATTATCTAAAAGGAATTACAAAATTTACCCCCATTTTTTTATTCTTTTATATGACTGTTTACATTTCACAAAATGGGTTTTAAACCTGATCTTGTCAGTGGTTATAACTGAAAAGAGTTCTTCATTCTTCATCCTCTTACACATTTAATCCATTGAATTTATATAGTATTTTTCATCTGAAACTTTGAAACCATGCTGCAGACATTCGATCTGACTATTTTGTTCTTATAGAGAAACAGTATTATACTCATATTGCAGACTGCTTACCCTAAGACTACCCAAAGAGGGGGTGATGCCCAAGGCCCCATTGCCATGAAGTCACACATGGGAACAGAACCGTGGGCTCCTGGCACCCAGAATGACATTCCAGGTGTTGGAATGGCCACCTTTAAAATACTGGCCCCACAGCCTGAACCCTGCACTTGCATGTGCTTTGTGTAAGAGAACAAAGAAGTTCAAGTTGAATATACTTGCCGTGAGAGCAGCTAATACTTCCAAGTGCTTCACCCACTCTGCAATGTTGTTTTAATGGATAATTAATTCCTGGAATTTATGGTTTGGTTTAGTCCATAAAATACAAAGATGAAATCCCTTTTGAAATTAGCTTTTATTTTATTCATATATCAACTACTATAACTTGATGTTGTTTTAGACATGTTTTTTAGACATATTTAGGCATCTTTTGCAGTGCAGAGGAACTGGAGGGTAACAGCAAGGGAAGACAGAGCAGAATGTGGAGAGGACGAGGGCTGTGGAGCAGCAGAAGTCGTGAACCCCAATCTGCTCCTGTCTCACTAAAACTGAAGTCGTGTTTATGTCAATGAATTGCAGGTCTTAAAACATGAAAATCCCTTCTGATGTTGTCACCACTGAGCAAAGGTCTTGCTTAACTGCACTATGTCTTTAGCAGAAGGGCAAAAATAACCATCTTACCTTAAATAGTTACTGTGCTGTAAGATATGGGGGAAAGCATCTGGTCTCTCACGGCTTGTGCTTTACCACCCATTACCCTGATTTCATGTAACAGAGGCAGTAGCTACAGTAGATCTGACCTATCGCAGCCACTAGAAATTCCAGCCTAGCCTGATGCCCCTGGACTCCCTATATAAATCAAATGCAGTTGTGTCTGAAATAATTTTCTGCCAAGGCTAATACAGCTGTTTGGTTCCTATATCATATCAGGCAGTAAGCAGGGAATATTGTTTATGCAGCTGGAAACCTTTTGCTTGCTGGGCTCGCCGCGGCCGGGGCGTCGTGGCGCATAATGTCATGTTCTACATAGGCCACTTACGGGGAGAATCGATAAGGGAAAAGTAGGACTCGTGTCATCAAGCAGGGAGGAGTGGCAGTTGGCTGCGTTAGCACCGTTGCCTTGTGTTCTGGTGTTTCACCGGGGATAAAATCCACCTACATCTTTCAAGCAAGGAAAACCACCGCTGCTACAAACATTTTATTAAAAAATAAATAAGCGAAAGGTGGTTGGCTTGGTGTCTTTCCCCCTTAATGTATGTTTTCACCTTGGGGAATGGCTGCTTGTTATTGATTTATCTAGGAAAATATATAGCCTAGAATATATTAAATGTAGTAGGTCTTATTTGAACTGGCAGCACATTTAAATTTTTAGCTCGTTAGTGGAGGATAAAGCGTTAGACACTTTCAGTTTTCTTTTTACAGATAGATTTCATAAAAAAGGGAGACATCGTTATATCACTATTGATTTCCTAGTTTGCTTGTAGTTGTACCCGTGCTCTGTCTTGTTCTAATTTTAAAAGAGTAGCTTTAAAGTGCATGCAGAAATGTAGTTGCCTGTATCTGAGGCGAAATATTTATTTTTCATTTAAAAGCTTTCAAGCATATTTATTATACCTATCTTTTAATCTCCTTTTTGAAGATTTGACCCAGAGGATCTGCATGAGTCGACTGTCACACTGATGTGCTTTTGCTTCAATTTTGGCCAGCCTGACAAGTGAAAAATAGATGTCTGTCATGTGACAAGATGCTGAATATAAATTCCGTTAACATTTGCTCCTGAGAGATGGAAAGGGAGAAGAGGTGAGGGTTGGCGAGGGAGTGAAGGAAAAAGAGGAGTTAGGGAGGCTGGAAGAAAAAAGAGAAAAGGGGTGTTAACTACACTGAAAATCTGCAAGCCAGAAGCAGACCACTGACCAAGGCAGCAGAAGCAAACAAGGCAGTCGGATAAATCTCTGCAGTGGCAGGCCAAGCTTTCCAGTTAATGAGTAAATAAAAAACAGTGCTGATGCATCTTTATGTTACCATATTTAGGTATGTTCTCAAATCAGCTTGATTTCTGTAATGGCTCTGCAAACATTCTGTTTTTAGAAGATGGTTTTGTGCGAGTTTTAGTGTAAAAATCCCAGCTAACCCCTGGAGACTGAGTGCTCCCATCCAGCGCCGCCTTTGCAGGCCTGCAGCACTTGCTGTTTATTTTTCTGCAGTAAAGACTCTGTTTGTTTTGTTAGTCATATAACTGAGAGGGGCGAACCCTTTCTGAAGCTATTCGTATTACTCATGAGCATTTGTCTCCTGTTGCTATTACTTTGTTAAGCTAGTGAAAGCTCTTAGCTTAAACCATCCTTAGAGAAGTCTCTGAAGATGAGAACAAGAGGAGTCTCTAGTTCTGTTTTATTTTGGAGGGGTTGCACCTGTTGAGGATTGAACTTGCAACTGTTTGAGAAGCTTCTCCTAATTGTGTAGCTAAAGATATCTTTGTTGAAACATATGAACAGCAAAAAATATGTATTCAATAGCAAACAAACAGGAAAGATATTTTGACTGTCTTGATCCGAAGAAGCTTATTAAAGGTCAGTCCCTTGTCAGAATTCAACATAACAGTACAGAGGATGAAGATAATATGTGAGGCTACACTTCAACACTGCCTCTGTGATTGCCAGCATCTGTTGTGGTTTCCAGACTTGTCCAATGAGATTTGCTAATACTGTTGTGTGTATGTCATGCCACGCTGCTGAATGCAAATATATGGAGCATGTTGCATCCAATATAGCTCACCCTCGGGGAGAATCCTATTGCTACGCTTCCCTTTATACAGCCCAAGACGTATTGTGAAGATAACACAGGCATAAGTGGAGTTGACCCAAAACTCTGCCGGGGTGTTTGTGTCAGCCTGTTTGGACACTGCGTAAGAGGGAGTTGGTTTCAGTGTTCTACAAAATTCTGAGGTAGTCAGATCAGGATTTAGACTGAGATTCTTGCCGTAATGAAGGGAAGATTGGCAATGATTTAGAAAGAACGCCTTCCCTCTTGGCCCACTTTTCCATTTTTGACCCTTCGCCTTGAGTGGAGTGTTCTGGCTTTGGTCTTTCTCTGAGTAGTCTGTATTGCTCTTTTCCAGTAATCACTGAAATGCTTTTACAATCAAAGTAGGGAGAGGTGTTATTTGGGACCTGGACGTAGTCAGTGAAAAAGACATTTTGGGGGGCAGTTTTTCTCTTAATAAATAGCACAAATCAAAT
>JAUBOD010000222.1:1727832-1752925 GCA_032353885.1 Nothura maculosa | reverse complement strand
ATGGATGCCTGATGATTACGTAGTAAAAAATTAATTGCATGACTCAGTATAAAATCCATGTCTTTAGATTACAGTTCAAATTTTCTAGAATGAGAAATACTTGGGAATGTTCAGATCCATATTTCTGTAACATGAACTTCCCAAGTGATCTGTAACCTCAGGAAAGGGGATGTGCTCAGAGGAGCCAGTTCCCTTTGGAAACACCCAGTGCCCGGTGCCCGGTGCTGGAAGGGAGCAGGTCTCCGGCCGCGGCGCTCCTGGGCTCGCGCTCCGGCGCTGCGGGGCCTCTCCAGCCATGGGCCGGCCTCTTTCTCCACCGGCCTGGCCCAGCTCCAGGCACCATCTCCAGCCTTGGTCCTGGCACAGATTTTCTGTTTGACACCATTAGTTAAAAGTGTGATCTTTCAGCTCGCCTTCCATTAGTTTCCAGGACCAATAGCGCCGTGCCAGGGTGCTTGGGAAGGTTAATTACCTCTTTTTCCTGCCCTCCATCTGGTGGGCTGGTTTCAGCCTTACAGTCACTAGCATAACCATGAAATGTGCACAGACTTGCAGCAGGATTTCAAAAGCAATCTCTCTGCTTTAGCACAAAAAGGGGCATATTTAGAAAAAGAGTCAGCTCAATTTTATTTGTCTATCAGTGCTAACAATTGTTCTTTGGGATTTGGCTGTGTGTCCTGGCAGGATTCTGAGTTGCCTGTCTTCAAATGCCCCTGTAGCTGAGGCGACCTCCTTCAGACACCGGCTGTCCCTCTTTGACCTTCTCAGTCAGGGCCGTTCAACTTCAGGAGGTTTACAGATAAAAAAAAAATGCTTTTCTCTGTGTAGGAAATGTGTCCTTTTCAGTGTTTCTCTTGCTTCTCTTGTTTTTTCCTTTGTCATTGTTGTTTTCATGGAGAGTGTATACTTATTTCCAGGTAGAGTTCATAAACGTTATACTACCAGATTTCCTAAATGGCCAGAGCCCTTTCCATTACTTATTGGATAAATAAGTAGGTGTCTATGGTATTTTAATGAAGAGTAAAAATACAGTCCTTTTCCAAAACAAGTTACACAAGTTAAGAAAATAACATTGGGATATAAAACAGAAAGCAAGAATGCCAGGAGGACAGAATATAAAGTAAGTCACAGTTCAGCTTCATCAAGTTATCTAACTTCTAGAAATTTTCAGTTTTAAAAAAGTATGGATTTGGGTTGGAAAAGTAATTAAAGAATCAGTATCTCATGGAGAGGGGTTTAGATCCTTTGGTTAACAATGCTACAACAATATTTTTCACCTTCTCTTCATCCTTTCAGTTGGCTGCCCTTTTTCATTGCATGTCTCAGTCATGTAGGGGCAGGGCATTGACTTTCTTTCATCACACTGCTTGAAAATAACAGTGAAAAGGCACAATCTCTCAAGGAATCTTCCTGGATGTCTTGAAGTAAGGCAATCTCAGGGAAATTTTAGGATGGGTGTCAAGACAGATATGGACATGGGGGATTAGTGTCATACACAGCTTTAACACAGCACTTCATGATGACAGAGTGAGTTTGGCAGTTCAGATTCTTGCAGCTGATATAAAGTTACTAAAGCCAAAGAACCTCATGGGAAGGAGGGAAGAGCAGACATTAGGATAGCCAGTTTGGACAAGAGGTTGACATCAAAGCACATCTCTAGCATTCTTTGCAGTGGTTCCATCCAGTGGCAGAAGGAAATCGAAGGATCTGAAATCTTAAGTTTCAGGGCAAGGTTCTTGGAAAAGCCAGCTACATCTCAGCTGGACACTGTCATCTCGTGTCTCTGATTCCTGTCCCACTGCCACGAAAGTCAAACCAGTCAGAGAACGAGAGCTGCTCTGCGGCTCTGAAATACACTTAAAAAACACACAAATATAGAAATCCTGCTGGAGTGTACAGAGATACTGCTCTCATTAGAGCACTGCTCTGGTTACTGGCAGTTTGGCATTCCCAGTAAATGAGCTTGGGTGATGGTCATTGAGATCTCAAGGCGTTCACCTCCTACTGCACGTCCTATTTAGCATTTTCAATAGGCTTCTGGAGAAGATGCAGAGCAATACCAGTCTTTACACATGACTTTTGTAAAATATATACCTATATTTATAAGAAGTATAAGGGTCTATCCTTGTCCTGCTGAGATAAGCACTCATGTTCATTTTTAATTTCTTAGCAGTCCAGGCTCAGGCTTCTGGTCAGTTGGTATAAGTCACTGTTTAGATGCTAAATACTGCTCTTCCCTCTGTGAATCCAACTTGATGCAAAAGACATCCAGGAGACTTGCTAGTGTCACAGGTCAAAGCTGAGAGTGATTCAGAGGATAGTAATGTCATTCCAGAGGAAGAAAAACTCATCACACTTGTGTGGAGCTTCAGACCAGGCTCAAGGGAGGCTTGCAGCAGTGGATGTCAGCAGGGGCCCTTCTTGATGGCATTTCACATGGGGTTGAGATTAAATATATTTGTTCTCCCAAGAAAATCTGGCTGAGGAAGAGATGTACTGTAGCTTATTTTCCCCTCTGACCGTGTTTGCTACAACTTAGCAAGTTATCTCTAGCTGAGATGAATTGCATGGAGTTGGTACATATTAATACTGTCTGCATGCCTTTTCTCTGCCCAGAAATGGTTTAAATGATGTAAATTTCTACACGTCCCTGTACTCAGCACATCACTAAGGAACTGCAAAAAACCTGGTGAACTTTACAACTCAATGTTACGTGCAAATCTGTGTATAACATTACTGTTAATGCAGAAAACGGAAAGTAGAAAGCAGTAGCATTTCTGTGGACAGCATTTAAGATATTTAGGATGCTGAAAGGGAAAGGAAAAAAAGTAAGGGAAGCACTTGTCGTAAGCTGGAAAATAGATTTAGTGCATTTAATGTGACTAAGGTAAACAGACGAGATCAAACAAGAGCTGAGCAGACTTGTGTGTAACCAAACACCACGTGCAGCGCAGCTGCTGGAAGGATTCGGTGAGAGGGGAATAGGACTGAGCAGAGAAGAGATGCTGACATAGGCCGAGTTCAGCACTTTGTGATGACACTGGACTTGCCCTCGTTTTGGCAGCTGATCTGGTGTTTTCCCACCAAAAATGAGCTGGGAAAGGGCATCACATGCACCCCTTGCACCTTTGGAGGCAGGGTCTGCAGATTCTAGATGCAGCATGTTCTTGGCAACAGCTCGTGTCCATCTCTTCATGCACAGTGAGTCTTCAAGGTAGAAGTTAGGAGTATATAAGGCAGGATTGTCTGTATTTTTATGCAGAATTTTATGCAGAATGTTGATATTTACCCTGACTGCTTGCTTTTTTTAATGGAATAATCTACCTTTTCTATTACTTTATTCCTCTCTTTGTGTTGTGAGGTTTATCTTTATTATAAACTTACCATATGATATATTAGGCTATAAATACAGGCTGCACTAGCTAAATGCTGCTATCATCCTGTATGGATGTTTTCAGTGAGCAATAAATGCCAAGTGAGGTTGCTTTCCAGTGTACTGAGTACATCCGCACGTCGCAAATTTGCTAACACCTTGTAAATTGTCATCCTATTTTTATTGTACAGTAACTTCCTCATGCAAACAAGCCCACATTTAACTTCTTTTTATATTCACAAGTAAAAGTTACTGCCCTTAGTTACTGGTGGTACAAAATATTGTTCAAGGAAGTGGAAGGCACGGAAGCTATCTGGGTTTTTCCATTCTTTTTTTTAAATAATAAATCCATCATTTAGCTTTCCCCAAGAATATCTCTTGCCCATCCACTATGAACACAGCTCAGCCTGAGATAGCATTCCAAACCAGCCTTCTGTCATTTTCAAAGCCTACAGTATTGAAATTATTTTATTTCCAGAATTATCCTTACAGTGAACATCTTTTCCTTTTGTATTTGTATTCCATTAAGTGGAGGAGTTGATGACAACGAAGGCTAAGCCCTTAGGGTCAGCTTGCAAGGCAAATGTGGAAACATGTCAGGAAGTTTTGTGCGTTTCTTCTTCTGTTTTATCAACTGGAGCCTTGAAAAGGATGGATAAGATCTCAAAAACGTTCTCAGGCTATCTCTTAATGTTGTTATAACCCACTGTGTTTAAGGTAATGAGCCAGAATACCTGCAAAACATACAAGAAATAGATTGCAAGGATTGTTCTTTATTATCCTTTAAGTAATAAGGTAAGGACCATCTGCATGTCATCATGGTGTCTTTACATCCATCAGCTTGTAGTTGGTTATAGCTACCACTATTTTTCCAGTCCTTATCTCTGGTGTTGTAGTCAAGAGACACTATTTTTACCCAAGAAAGGACCATTGATCAGATTTAAATATCATCACAGCAAAAAGCAGTCAAAACAAAGGCTGCTGAAAACAGCCTTCCAGGAACCACAGTAAGTAAAACCAGCGACACAAATCCCTGCTCTGGTACCTTTGTGCTTGATTTGCAGCTCTGTAAAATATATTCACTTGTTCTCTGCTCAGCAGCACAGTCCTGTATCCTGACAGCTGAGTAATGTTCTGCTCACGTCTTCCCTTGTAAAATGAAAAAAGTAGATAATTTAATATAGATGTGACAAGTACAAGATAGATTTCTACCCAGCACAGTTCACTGCTTAAAGCATTAGGTTGAAAACCTCCTTTACAGATAACCAGATTCTTAAGTTCTCCCTTGCCACCCTTCCCTCAAAATGAGACACAATAAAGAGAAAACTTTATCCTAAAAATTAAATTTATGATTTGATCATTTTCATATGGAAAGATCTGATATGTATATTGCTCCAGAAAATAAAACAACATCATTACTTCTTGCTTAAGAACAGGTTTCTTTTGTGGTGATATAGATACAATTTTTGAATGTTTGTGGGGGAATTTCTTTTGATCTTTCTAGACTGGTCCCCATAACTGGTTTTCTGTAAATTTTTGCTCTCCCTTGAATGATAGGAGCAGATCATTGCTACTTCTTGCACCCATCATGGTCAGACACTAAAGTGAGCTTATTGCCGCCTTAGACACAGTGTGTCAAATTTGTCACTCCAAATTACAGTTCTCAGGGTATGCAGGCTCATTTCACTGGCTTTTTAAAACAGACACTCTGAACAGTTCTCCTACACATGTATGCATTAGTAATGGATGATACACTTAATATGCCGAATTGTTATTATTAGGAAAACGTTTCAAAAGTACTGAGCAATAACCTATTTTTTTTCCTAAGTCAACAGCAGACTTATTGACTTCAATGGCTAAAATGTTAAGCTGATGTTAAACATTTTAAAACACATCTATTCCTTTTAGTCATTGTCCAGAATGTATTTTGAAACCTGCAGTTTTTAGTGCACATTTATCTGTGTCTGCAGGAGTAACTTGGTGTGCTTGCAGTTGAAGTGATAACATACATGCAGCATCTATCAGATTTCTTCAGCAGACTCAAATCTCCCTACACGGAGGAACACAAATTCAAAGGGGAATGAAAATGACTTCTCTTAATGTTTTCACCAATATGCTGCTCACAAATTACCCTCAAAGAAAGTAGTTAAGAGGAGGACTAATATCTTTAAACCGAAAGGAGTATTTTAATCTAAGAATGCTTTAACAGCATTACTAAAAAATTCATAACTATTGACTGTTTGCCCAAACTTGCAGGGCTGTACTATTGACTCTGTGTTCAGCCCTGCATGGATGGAAACTCCCATTCACTTTGATGGGAGATTTGCCTGGGGTAGGACTGCGGAACCGATGCTTAAGACGTTAATTAAATGCACAGTCAGCTGGCCAGAAAGTAGTTGGTTGACTCATAAGGACAGATCTCCTTGGCTTACCTAAGAATTTTTCTTACTATATAATTAAACCACAAAAAACCTTACATCAAAGTAATGATAAGGGCCTAATGTAATGCACATAACAGAGGAAATTCAGGCCAACATTCCTTCCTTTGATCACCCAATTGGGCCAAGCTTGTACATAAGGAATGGGTCTGGATACTCCCTTTCTCTAGCATTGGTGGAGGTGAAACAGTTAAAACCAATGGAACTGGCTGGATTGGATGAACTGGTTGGGAGGTAATAATTTTTGTTGCACATACCTGCAGAACCTCTGCAATTACAGACTGGGAACAGACATCTTTTGCTAAAAGGTTTTTTTTTTCCAGGGTGTGTAGGAATAAACTCAAAAAACTGAAAGGCAGCAAACCTCTGTAGCTTGGTGGTTTCCCCACTGAATACCATTCCAAAGGCCATGCATTTCTGAAGCTGAGTGTTTCTTTTCTTTGGATGCGCTTTTTCTAACCTGGGAGCAGTTCAGGAGCAGAGGGAAGATTGCTGCCCCATGGCTGTAGAACTGCCCGGGTAGCTCTGCTTGTGGAAGGCATTGGGGTAGTAGAAGTCTAGGAACAGCACTTCTACCTGTAAGTACTTCTACCTCTCAGAGCAATAGATCCTAACTACAGAGATGCTTTGAAACATTCCTTCATGTAAAATGGTTATAAACAAGCTAGAAAAACAGGAGGTGGAAGAAGCTGCAATGGTGTGTCAGCAAAATGAATAAATTTTCCAAAAAAAAAAAAAAAAAAAAAAAGGACAGTTACCAGTGGTTTGTTGTAAATAGGGATGATGTATCAAATGTGTCTCCACAGGGGTCTATCCTAAGCCTGACATTGTTAAATATTTTCATTAGCAACTTCAATGATAGAATAAAGAGTGTCCTTATTAAATTTGTGGATGCCACAAAGCTGGGAAGGCTCCAAGTATGGAGGAGAACATGATCAGAATTCCAAGTGATCTTGACAAATTAGAGCAATATCCTGAAAAAAGCAGGATGCAATTAAAGACAAGTCCAGTTTCTGTTCTTAGACAAGAAGCATCATTTATAGAAGCAAGTATGTGAGAAACAACTAATTTACAGTCTTGTAGAAAAGAAGCTGAGGATTGCAGCTGATTACAGTTTGAACATGAATGCAACGCTGTGCCAGTGTTTAAAAAAAAAATAGTGGGGAGAGAATCATATTTAGATGTAGAAGCAGAAATGAAGTCTTCAAAATGCAGGAGGGCTTCCTTCCATTTTACGGCCCTGCAAAGGCCCCAGCTGAGTTAGTGTTGAGCCTGACATTTCATGGAAGAAAAGACCAATACAGAACAATATGGTGATCTGTGAGACAAGATGACAATGTTTGAGGTTGTTTAGACTAGAGAATAAAATACTGAGGAGAGACATGGTAACAGTCTTCAAAGACGTAGAAAGCTGATGCAAAAGCAATGGAAACAATCTTGTAGACAGGACAGAAAATGATTAAAGTAGAAGAAGAAAAGTTTGATCAGGCTTTAGGCAAAAGCATTCTTGGACAATATGGTTAAACACTGATTTGCTGTGAAGATTTTAAGAGTCTCTACCTTCAATTTTTAGCACAAGATTAGAAAAATACCCGTCAGGAATTACAGGAGCTCAAGGTGTTTTGGACAGGGAACAAGACCTCTTCTTCAAGGTCCTTCCTGTCCTGTTTTATTCTGTACTGTGATCTGTTAGTAAAGATACATATAGCGGCTTTAGGACTATCTGGTTTGCTCATTTCCCTCCTGACTGCTCCAAGTCCTGAGCTTCCAGTCACACTCTCCTGGCTTCCCAAAGGCTGGTCCATAGTCTGGAGCTGCGGCGTGGGCGACTCCCCGAGCTGGGAGCAGGCTGAGGGCTCCGCACAGCAGCGCCTTGCCCACCTCCACAGCCCGCCCTCGGCGCCCGGAATAGCGCCCGGCCTGTCCCGGGGCCCCGCCGGCCTTGCCAGCTGCTTCCTGGGATCCCAGCGAGCTGCACGGCTGCACACATGGGAGAGCAGACAACATCTCTAAACATTCCAATTCTCTTGTTTTTCTTCTACAAGTCAAATTAATTTTTATATTTATTTTGTCCAAATTCATGGGTGCTATTCTAATCATATGTAAAAACACTTCCAAGGTCATGTAGGAGCTTGAGGATCTAATATCTGTCATGAGAGTCAGACAATCTCATGAAAAGGACAACCAAAAGCAACATAGAAAATGTGAGTGTTTCTTCCTGCACAGCAGGTACTTGGCGTGGCTGGCAATTGCGGCTAGGCAGCCTGGCCGATGGTGACATTAGAAGACGTGTAAATTAATCAGAGCCTCCTTTGTAAATGGTGGCCTTGAAGCCTTTGTGAGCAAATATCCAATGAGATACTGTTGAATCAGAGTCTGTGTGCTGAGAAGAGATATTTATTACACTGAACATCTGACCAGGCTGATGTTGCCTTGGCTGCATGGAAGGCTGCTTTTTTTTTCCTATGTGCAAACAGCAACCACATATTTTCTGTCAGAATGACCTTCAATCTAGATTAAAGGGAACATCTAAACAAGAACATGTATGTTTGTCCTCTGTGGCATCTTCAGCAAATTAAGTAAAAATTACTTCCTGCTCTCGCATGTCCTGGAGGGTTTAAAGCTACAGCCACTACTAAACGAGTGGTTAAACGTAAGTTGTATGAGGTCGTCAAAAAATATAACCTGTAAACAGCAGAAGAGTGAAAAAGATGTGTGGTACTTACCATTGGACAATATAGCAAGTGTATTTAATGTGAAACACATTAGCTGGATGGAGCCAGGTTGTTTTATTCCTCTTCCCTTTCATATTCAAAGAATCCTGCGCTTTGGTTGCAGGCAGTGGGAGGCAGTGAAAAGTTGCCCCAGTGCTTCTGTGTACAGCCTACTTGAGGCTCTCAGGTAAAGGCTTTCTTCTCCACAATGAATGATTTTCCTCCTGTGAGTCTCCTAAGAGTGAAATAAGGGGGAACAGACTGCAGGGCCTTAACAGGCTTTTTTTTTTCCTCTCCCTCTAGGTTGCAGGGCAAATTGTACCACACTTGAGTTCTCGAAACCCCTCTGATTTCACAGGGACGTCGTGGCTGGAAAAGAATAGGTTTTAGAGAATTTAGGGTCTAAAAAGCTTCCTTGTGTATAAAGTGCTTTACACATGGAGTGGCTGCTGAAGCAATTGGACTGGAATGGTGAGTCCATTTTGCACGGCTGCCCTCCGCCCGACGAGCACTTCTTGTGCCCCACTGAGACCAGCCACGAGAGAGGAGGGGTGGAAACACATGCACACACGTATGGAAGAGATAAGCGCTTGGAAAGAGGGGCTTTAAAAGGGAGAGAAAATGAAGCCATGCCGTGTGTGCTCCCTGTCCTACATACTGCTCTTCTTGGGTGAGGGAGAGGGTTTTCTCCAGGTTGGAGAATGCACATTGGGCTGCATTCACTTCTGGTCAGCACTAGGACATTAGCTTCAAATAACTTCTCTACATCTAGAGAAAATGAAAATGCAGGTTAAAAACAGTTTTAAAGGATGCATAGCAATTTATTCCATTGCATTCTGTAGTCTTCAGAGATAGATTATGTTTCTGTTGAAGATGTTATAGCCATATATTCTATGATTCTGTGGTACTGGGTTGTATCAGCTAAATTTCTGGCCCCTTTTCATCAAATTAATCTACAGTCTGTAATCAATATTGACCAGATATCTTTAACTCAACGCATAATGATGTTCTTTAGTAAAGAGTGTGACAGCTCTGCCCGGCGTGATCCATGAAACTCCATCAAAAAATATTCTAGAAAATAGTCATCAAAATATTCAGCAAAACAGAAGTGCTGCCAATGCAGCAGTTACTGTAAGCGGTGTGAGAATGGGAGCAAGAGCAGGACATGTCAGGAAAATATGTTGATTCTGCAAAGTCCCTATCTTGTGCAATAAGGATGATGTAGTGATACGATAGAATGCTGAACAGCTGTTTTTCTGAGCATTGGAGAGCTCAGAAAAAAGGCATTGGAAAGCTAGTGGAATATAACTATAGGATGTCTTCTGTGTCCAAAAAGAAGGCTCTTCAGTGCTGCTCTGGAATAATCCTCTGTTTCATTTTCAGGGACATAAACAGCAAGGTTACAAATAATGCGCCAAAACTTCAAATGTTGCTCTGTTTAGGGGCAGCTTCCTATGGTTATGGTGGTATATATATGTTGGCTTGTTTGTTTTTCTAGTGTTCTTCTATTTTTGAAAGAAAAAGTACAAAAATAGAGTAAGAAAAGTGCAGTTATAAAGTTAATGTTTCCTTCAGAGATCTTGCATATCAAGATTTCTCACATTTGCCATTTCAGATCAGTTGGAATGACAGAAATTATGTAAACTTACTTGACCTTTTCTGAAGTATGAAAAAGAAATTTGATCACTTCTGGCTACAGAAGCTGTCGCTTGTATGGCTTTCTGTAGAACAGTTGGGAATAAGGTGACTCAGTCGTTCCTCAAAGTTCAAACAAAACCTTTAATGAGGTTTGAAAACATAAACTTTATTTGTTGTTTTGTTTTGCACCATAATCCTTGGGATTTTAGGACTCTTGGAAGCTTTTTAATAAGCAGCTGCCTTTGCTGGTCTTCCCATCTTCACAGAGGACACAAGAAAGCAACTCATACACGTATATATATAGGGTATTTTTTTTATCTGTAGGTCCTTCAGGTGTATTGAGCTTCAAGAGTACTGGCTGTGGTAACCAGTATTTGCCATGTGGCCGTTTGTTCATATTCTTCATCTGAAGTAGGTTTTGTTGGATAGTGGCTGTAAGGTTTCTCTCTACAGCTGTTGCTGCTGTGCTTCTTACTGGCTGGAGATAAGGAGAAGATTCTCAGATACTCTAAGTTGTCCAAACTCCATCAATTCTATGCTGATTTAGAAGAGCTGACTTACTAATTGTAATCACATACATTTTTTCTAATCAGTAAGGATCTTACGTTAAAAATAATGTGAGATTTCTATCATCAAAGCATTAACATTCTGCATTATCTTTGGAAGAACATTAATTTGTATGTTTATTTTCATTTATAAGGAAATGTATAATCAATTCTTTCTACTCAGTTCATTTTAATTAGGTAAATGGTTGGATCTATATTAATTATGACAAAATCTTTAATTTTATTAGGTAGATATGATCTAAACTCAGCTGGATCTTGTTCATTGGAACTTCTCTTTAATGAAAGTTCCTGTTATCCAAAACTTGGACCGTGTCTCCCAGTGTGCGTCATTTGTATTTAAAATGTGTTACTTACATGAATACCATGTTGTTTCCATCCCTTTATCAGTTTTACAGGTTTTTAAAGTAATTTACCCACTGCAAATGCTATTCTCTCCAAATTCTGTCCTGAGTTCTGGATTCCTTAACTTCCAGTCATTAGAGATACTGTGTGGGTTATGTCATATTTTTTTTTTATATTTCATAGAAGTTAGGTTCTGCTTGATGCCAGATGAGATATTGCATTAGTCAGTAGCAGGATCTGGCCTTCTGTTGTAAATTTAATAATTTGCTAAAATCACTGACAAATTAGAGAATTTTAAGACTGCTGCGCCTTGCTTCAGTTGCAGCTGTTGATGGGTGAGATCCATCAGTGTCTGATCATACCTAGGAACCTCAGAAATGCAACACGGGTCATATTATGCTTTACACTCCATTTATTATTTCTCTTTTGTATTCTTTATACTCTTGTTCATCTATTTTAAAGAAAATGATATGTGTATGATTTCAGATGTTACATGGCTCATTAACTACAATAGAGCTGACAATCCGATTTCAAAGCCTTGTTTCTTAAGCTAGCAGTTGTTTAGCGCAGCTTACGATACTCCAGACCCCAGCTGTGCAGAGGAATAAAGGAATGAGAGCCCTCCTTGCTGCTCCTCTTCCTGGGCTCCCCGAGGAGCAGCAGTTATCCTTGAAAGCTGCTCTCTTAATGCAGCCTTTGGATGAGGAGGAGCCCACTCGGCTGCCCCTAGGCAGAGCCGAATGGCTGAGGGCTTTTAGAAGGGTAGGGGGCCAAGGCAAAGGAAAGGAGCTGCAGGAATATTTTGCTTAAATTTCCAAGTTCGTAAACATGCTAATGTTGCAACCTCCGTTGTGGCTCATGTAGATGTTCCTAAATGTGTGTAAACCTAAAGCAGAGAGCTTGATACAGCTCTAGCAGTGAGCTGTAGCTCACTGAAGATAGGGGATGAGATGGCTTTGAAAAGCAAATGAATTTAAATGGAATTGTGCCTGCTGTGAAAGGAGAGGCAGCTAACAAAGAGGAGTTCCCAATCTGCAGTTGAATTAACCAGGGAGATGCAGTTCACTGATGTCTGGCTCTCCTGAATCCAGGCCTGTCACTGCAGTGGAGAGACTCTTTTTCATGAAGGAAAAAACACCCTCAGAGTTGAGGGAAAATGGTTTTTGTGGCTGTCCACATCAGGCTTTGCTGAAATACCAGCTCAGGCACAGAAACCTGACCTATGATTTTTTCTGTGAGTATTTTTGAGGCAGAGTCTTGTACAGTCTCTGGTGACTGGAACCTGAAATGAAGAAACTCGGCATTGCTACCAGCAGTGAAGTGCCAGGCTATAAATAGGGTATTTCAGTCAATTTTAATCCAGAGAGACAGCTTTAATCTCATGACAGCTCCTTCTTATCTTTTGACTGCTCTGTAAACTGTTACCTCAAAGATCACTTCAAACAAATACACAAACACATTAACTTATTAAGTAATAATTATGGTAATATAAACAGCACAAAAAGTGATAGAACATGTTGAGAAATATATACATACTCATCAAATGCTGAGATTTGTAATAACCTGCTCCAACTGTGCTTTTATTGCAGCCATTCAGTCTAGTCTCACCTGTTTTACCTGTTGCCTTTTTATTTTCATAAAGTGATAAACTACAATTACTTTTTGGTGTTTGGCCGTACTCAATTATATCATAAAATACGTTGAGGGAACAGCCTAGGAGAAGAGCCCGGTTTACCCCGGTGTTTACATGGATGCCCAGCTTTAAGCACCTGGGTTTCCCCTGAGTGAGCGTTGTGGCTTGATCTGAGTTCATGGAGTCTCCGCATCCCAAGAGGAGAAGCCGAGAGCTTGGGCAGGGTTCACACGTGCACGTGGGCCCGCAAAGCTGCTGCTGCTGTTGGATGTGGTGCCATGACACATGCGTCCTCTCACATGTGCCTGCCAAGAGGCGATGTTGAAATTGCAAGGGGAGCCATCAACCCCCCAAACACCCGAGCTGGAGGTGTCACCAGCTCATCCCGCTGCTTGGGTGGCAGGACAGCCCCTGCCATGCTGGGACCCTCCTCGGCTCCCTGGCCTGCAGCACCGGAGCAGCTGCTGCCGTCAAGGGAGTCAGTGACTCAGCGCTGGGCCCCGCGTCCCGCTGCTCGCTGCCAAGTGCCGAGTCATCGATTTCCCTCCCTGCTAGGCGGAGACTGCTCCGTTTCTGTGCAGCAAGCCCTAAAATGCTGCCAAGGGACCACATGCAGCTGTCAGCTCCCACTGGCAGGTCTCGGTAGGAGCACCCCAACACATGAATTGTATTGGGGATGGGGAATAAATCTCCCGTTCGCCCTGTGTTGTCTTTTCAGAGTGCCTGAAGCTCAGCATGTGCAACTACAAATCATCCCGGATACCCAGATCCGCCTAAATGAGGCGTCGTGCTACATAAATCCACTAAATATTTTTTCTTGTTTAGTGGCGAATAGAGCACAGCATACATGGCACACACATTCACAGGCACCGAAACAAATCCAACAGCATGCACTTGTCATCAAGAAATATGTCTAGGAAAGCCTCTATAGCCAGGCAGTTTCAGCACAGCATGCTAGTCCCAACCAGTTCCTCAATATTCGCACAAAGGCACAGCCATATATAGTGCACGTTAAATGTGCTGCTGCCCTTTGATTTCTCTTTTTAAAAGAAATCATCCTTACCGCTGTGTTTTATTGTCCCCAGGTCCCAAATATCTTCTTTATTTAAAGAGACCCTGGGATTCAAAAATAGAACCAGAAAGGGGTCTTTGTGTGCCAGTATTAAATTCTTGTGAGTCATGTTTTCCCAAATCCTTTGCAAAATTCAGCTAGATTTCAGCTCACAGCTTGAACTTCGGGAACACTGTGAAGGTGACTACAAACAATGATATTCATTTACGGTTTGAAAAGCTCATTTAGGCTGAAATGTGTGATATAGTCACATACATCTCTTTTCTGTTCCATTTACAAAGAGCAACAGAATTACTGAGTTGAACAATAAAGCTTGCAGCTTTTGGTTCCATTTTCAAGATGCAAATGAAGCAAGTTCTGGAATCTGCAAATCAGCTTTTACTTACTGATTTTAATCTAAGAAACAGTGAACTTCAAAATAATAATCTCACTATATTACATTTGCCAAGACTTCAGACCCATAACATTGTCATTCCCTTCAGAAATAAGGAAATATGCAAATAAGTTGTTATTTATAATAGCTGCAGCTTGCTATGTTTGTAAAATAATTATATTTGCCAGTTAATTGACCTTGGGTGCACAATGTATGTGCAAGAAAAAGTGATGCATGAAAATCCAGAATAATATTGGCTTGGCTTTGAAAAATATATTAAATGTTAATTTTTGGAAGCGGTAAGCAATTGATTGCTGCTTTAACAAACATTTCTGCCTTCCTTTGGCAACCATGCTGCGTTAACATAATGTATTGGGAGTTGAAGCAGACCGCATGATTGCAATGTTTGCACGGCAGTAAGTGTGCTTTTGGTTTAATTTTAAATTTTCATCTCAAATGTTCTTACAGAAGTGCAGATGTTGTCCTATTTGTCAGTCTTGTTAAAATCTTTGTCGTGTGAGTGCCAGCGAATGTAGTAGCACCTAATAAATTATGTAAAGTATTGCAGTGTGCTGTACTTGTATGACCATTTCAATATACTGTAATTGTTTTCCAGCGCTTCCCCCACAGGTTAGTCTGGCTTCCAGCAGAGGCAGAAGTGAATAACAAGCCAATCAACATGCAAAGTATTGAGCTGAGCACAGAGCCACCAGCTAAGTGTGAGATTAGCATGTGGCCGCAGCCAGGACAGTGACTCTTTGCACTTGGCTTTCTCAGCTCTGCACATCCACTGCCTGTGTCTTCCGAGACCCCTTCCTCTTGGTTACTGGTCCAAGTAAGTGGCTGCCCATATCAGCACTGGAGCTGGCAATATCGAAAAGAAGTATTTTCTAGAGAAAGTACAATTCAGGAAACCCCTGTGGCATCCAGGAGTGTTTGGGATGGGGGTGGAGTCCCCATTTTTTTAGAATTCCCTATATTCCTGCTGGTTATTGCAAGAGGAGGTGAGTGACTGCCCATAATTCTGCTCCGTTCTCCAGCAGTCAGGTTGGGAAGCTCTGGGTTGTGCTGGTGTCGGCTGGTGCCCCCTTTGCGGGGCGTGCAAAATATTTTGTGCTGTATCTTTTCCAAAACGGAATATTTTGCAGTGCCGCTGTGGTGCCAGCACACCCTTCTGATGGGAGCTGATCTGTGCTGATGGTTGTGTAAGAATGGAAATAAAATAAAATAAAAATCATTTTAAAAAAGGTAGGAACTTCCCTTGCCTGGATTTGTGGCACTAAAGTCCTTCCCATAGCAACCCAGGGAGTCAGCTGGCTAGATGGCGAAGTACAAGCAGGAAGAAAGGGCAAACAACGGCAGGGAGGAAGAAAAGCACATAGAAAAGTCAATGCGAATTTCTCTGAAAATATAAGAATTAACTGGAAGAAGAAAATCCTTGTGAATGGTACTGTCTGCTTATAAAGAAATCCTTCAGTGTGTGTTCATTTCTTTCTATTAGATGAGCTTGTCTAGAACATATACCAAAGCCCTTTAATATCCCATTATACTGTATACTAAAGCATTCAGGTCTAATACTATTACTGATAAAGAAACCAAAAGCATATTTACAGAGACTGAATGTCTATAAAGAGCAGATCAAGCAAGTCTCTGGAGAAAAGAAAGTCCCATATCAGATTATTGTGTGGAAAAGTAGCGTGCTCGTCTCAATTACAGCACCGATCGGGCTTATTTAAAAAGGAAATCGTTCTGGTTTTGTATCCTAAAATCACTTTTCTTAAGCCTGTAAACATCTAATAAATTAAATTTTAAGATAAGATCCATTTTGCGAAAAGCTATTTATGAAAAGCTTCAGATAATAATTAGAGGGGGTTTAATAACTAATACTGACACACATAAAGTGCAGGGAGCTGGATCCTGCTCCAGAGCTAGTGTTTCACCTCATGTGCCCCGACAGTTTCCTGTACAAGCTCAGTTGCCCACGTCTGTCATTCCTGCACCTGCAAGGTAATGGCAGAAAACTTCTGATCAAGGTCTCTTTAGATCATAAAGGATTTTAGGATATAAATCTGTCATATGATTGTCAGCTCTATTGTCTAACAGAACCAAATACAGGACCCAAATACAGCCATAGAGATACAGATGTGAACATCAGAAAGACACAAGGAAGTCAGGATATTTAGCATAAATATAGACCAATTTAGTATTGTCAGCATAATGTGGAGTAACCCCAAGTGTTACCCAGCACCTGCTGTGGAGATGGCCATGGCAAAAGCAGAAGCCTTCACACAACGCAAGGTGTATCCCATCCAGTGAAAACCACCAATTTATTATTTCAGTCTTTACTAGTGAGATTTAATTTAATCTTTAGGAACTTCAGGGCAGGTTAATGAAGGTCTGCTCCTCTAATAGACACAAAGTATTTAAAATGGGTCAAAGCAAAACCCTAGACAGAGCACTGCAGCACTTTGGGCCTTAAAATCCTAAACAAACCTTACGTGTTTGTAACGTTTGGCCATTCTTGCTCTCAGCACTGGTGCTCTCAGCAGTCACTGCTGCTCTGTGATCGAGTCCTCTGGGTTGCCCATCATCTGGGGCAAATAGCCTGGTCACGAGCACCTCGTACAGCTTATTAGAAGAAAACATAGCCCAGGGGACACGCACATCTTGTTGATAGGCAAGTTACATCTCTGTCTGCACGCTGGAACGTGCAAAAGCATAGAAGAAGTTAAGGAAAGGATGTAAGAGGAAAAATACAAACATATACAAGCAGAAAGGTCTCTGAAGTAATATATACATGTGCGTGTGAAAAGTAAGGATCAGATCCCTTGTATTGAAACTGTCTTTAAGAAAAGAAGGGAATATAGCTCAAGAATGTGCCTCTCTCCATAAGTCCTTGGCAGGTGGCATGAAAGAGTTTCCCGTGGCGCCCGCTGCAGCCGCTGGCTGCGGTGCTAAGAGCTGCAGTCGCGGGCGCTGCCTGCAAGACAAACAGTCAGAGGGCCCTAACAGGGAAAAGCCAACAACAAAGGGGAACTTTTTGCTTTGGAACAAGAGGGGCTTAATATATGTGTCTGACAAAAAGTTAGCACTTAAATACCTGTATAATTGCATGCGTTATATTTGTGGAAGTGTGTTATTGCCACTGCATTGCTATTAAAATGCAAAACAAGTGCAGGCATGTTATGTTTATTAAAAAAATAAACATAAAAAACACTAAAAAAACACTAAAAAACACTAAAAAACACTAAAAAAAATGTTTAGACAACATTATGACTTAGGTTTCACAAGCGCAGAAGTGGGCAGGGGGGAAAAGGGGGAGGAATTGGAAACCAAATTCTCATTTTATTCTTTTGTGCCTAGTTATTGAAACATATAAGGTGGATTATGTAGTCCTTGGAGATGTCTGCGGTAAGGATCTTACATTTTAGAATAAATGATCTCCAAGTGCTTTGCAAATTTAACAATTTGGTATTCAGACTTAAGCACAGGATCGCTGCATCTGTATCTGAGATGCTCAAGGGAACAATACCTGTTTTTTCCCCAGCAGAAGCTGCGGGGGAAGCATAGGTGGGCCCAATGTAATTATGCAGAGTGAAATTAGGCCAGTTCACTGTGGCTAATTCCTTCTCTCTTACGAAAAGTGCCACAGGATCTTTAATGCCACAGATGATTAGGTTGTCAGTTTTTTGTGTCATGTGCGAGTTGGCAGCTCTAGTAGCTTACCCAACAGGGTGTCCAGTGTTCCGAGCATAGGGATAGATCTGGGGGGGCACATGCAGCATTTCCTCCCAGTTCTTCCTGATCCCCATCCGTGGAGCCGTAGGTTCAGTCCCTTCTCATTCATGCTTTCAGCTCAGTCACAATTTGCATTTATTAAATGCAAATCCTCAGCCTTTCCATCATCATCATTTCCTTCCTATTCATACATCATTTCTATCTATTGTAATACTTTTCTTCCAGGGATTTGAATAATTGACATTGAATAGCTTGTGCAATCTGGACAAAGAGTCTTAAGCTATCAGAACAGCTTTATCTGAAACACACTTGCAAACAAGTGAATAGGAAAAATGTATTTGTGTTCTTCTCGTATTTTGTAAGTGAAAGTTACGCAGGAATAGAGATATTAATTGAAATTTTATCATAATTTCAGTCGCAGGTATATTCCACTGCAATAGCCAGGTGCAACCACAGCAGCTGAAGGAAGCTGCTGTGCCTGTTAAGTGAGCTCTGCTTGCAGGTAAAAAATGAAAACATTTTAATTGTCCTGTTAATTTCAGATCTTCACATTTTGCAGGTTTTCTCAGATATAGGCTGAGAACCTGATAGCAGTGGGCTCATTTGTTTTTCTTTCAGCTCTCAATACAAGTGCTAACTTACTTCTCTTGCTCATACACCCATCTGGGTAACACACTTTCCTGTTTTTCAGCTTCTTCTTTCACAATTCCTCAACCAGTCAGGCGTCGTCAGTCCAGCATTATATCTGGATTTTTAACTTGAAAACCGTACTGCAACCTTCTCTTTGCTATAGTAGTATTAAATGTTGTGCAACATCTCCAGTTGTCTGTTCTTGAGATCACTAGATAAAAATAGCCCATTTGGAGCCCAGGAAGCTCTGAGGAGAGCTGCGAGATGGGAGTTCACTGCAAGCAATGTTAGAGGGAACTTCAGCATGGAGCGATATTAGATTGTCTCAGACCCTTGTGCAGCAGAGGGAGAAGCTCCCGATGCTGTTACCTCTCTGCTTGCATCCATCTAAGGATGTCAGCTGGAATCCTGCCCCACAAGGCAAAATGGGAAGCACTGACATCTGTGTTCCTTGATGTAATGTGCAGTGACCCAGCTGTATGGCAGAGCTTTGGCAAGGCCTTGCTTACAGTCAGTGTGGAAAAAAAGGGAATGAGAAACAACTGGTATTTAGGTACATTTTTGGATGACATTAAATTTTTGCTTCATTTCAGTTCCAAAGGAGATAATGCATCTCAGGCTTTGATGAATAAATATAGATTCAAGACAGGAACATTTTATTCATACGTTTAGTATTTTAAGAACAAATTTCAGTGGATCATCAGAAGTGAGTTTGGCAAAGCAGTTTGTAGGCTTATGAGACAATGAGATTTAAAATCTGTTCTACCCATTTCTTTCCTTTCCTTGCTCTCCACTTTGCTGGGCATTTCCATGCCTTCACTACCAGACTCCTTATTTCCCCTTGCTTCCCATGTGAACGGGGTTCATAGCATGTGGCCTGAGTCTGTGTGAAAGTGAGGGGCCATTTCAGATCTGGGGCCCTTCTGTCCAGCGCCACAACCTGAGGACAAGACATAGGCAGTTTTACCCTTATTTTTCAGTTCTGCCTTGACAGGATGGTAGCGGAACCCAGATTACGCTGCAGCCTTTTCCTTAGCTCCCAGCATAGAAACTGCACTGGTATTTAACTGGTTTCTGGTATTTAACACCAGTGTTGGTCTGTTTGTCTTAAAGTCCTTTTCAAAGGGCCATAATACATTCTAGTATTTCCTATTAAAAAGCAGTATGACAGTAACTCGATGCAGTTTGCACAGAACAGCTGCTGTGGTAGCGAATCCGATGGGGGAAACGCATGCGCCGGGGTGGAGCTCCCTGTTCTCTGTGGGCTGTAGGGCTTCCCGCGGCTGCCGGTGGGTTTGTGTGACGCTTTAAGGACACTTCTCCCTGTTCACCTGGAAGCAGGCAGCACTGTTCAGGCTGCGATCGGAACGTGATTCCAGGCTGAGGATGCTGAAGTCTCCCTTCCCCCAGCACTCAGCCGCGCACACGCCGTGTTATCTCTATTTGCCTTACTAATGTCATTGTGCAATATTCCATTTTCCTCTCTCTTCTTGTCCCTGGGGTCTGTAACAAACCCCTGCTGGACCTTTTATCCACCCTCTAAGTCCAGATTAATTTATTATACTCCATCTACTTTTTGAACTGTTCCTCTAAATGTGTGATGGGGCTCAGGGCTGTGCAAAGGGGATTCAAGGATAAGGGGGAAAAACATCCTCAGGGCTGTGGCTTCCAGTGGAAGGTTGCGTTACAGTACGAACACCTCTGCTATTATTATGCATAGCCATGGAAGATGATGCAGGAGGAATGACTGATTAGAGCTCATATTTAGCTAAATTAACATCTCAAGTCCATTTTTATGTGTAAATCTGAGTTCATCATAACCTAAAAGCAAATATTTGCCTTTAATATCTCTGATTTATGCATAGAATACAGTGTACTGTTCATTTCCTTCTTAATTATTATTATTTTTTTTAAACAGCTTCCAGGCAGAAAGTCAAAGCCTGCTGTGTTTTATATTATACTCTGCAACTCATTTTCCTGTTTTTTTTTTTTAATAAAACATCTAATTAATCCATGTAACCTGAATACTTTCTATTTAAACTCCGTGTGCTCATGAAAAGAACTGAATGGAAATGTAGTTAATTTGTTTTACCTGTGAAAGTAACAGCTAGGTAAAAAGTACATAGAGAGAAAAACTTGAATGCTTCATCACTTTATGAAGCATGTGAATGGTAAATGAAAGCAGATAATGAGGGTAACTCCAAGTGGAAAAAGTCTGATAAAGTTCTTAATAGGAGGGAGAAATTGTGCTGCTAATTTCTACTCTCTCGTTTTGGTATTTTCGTCCACTGTGTGTGTGTGAGGGGGGATCTCAACGTGAGCTGTTTACATGGAGGAAGCTTGAAAGCTCGTTGTGGCGCAGGCGTCTGAGCGCTCTTGGATTCAACACTGCAAATAATGAATTATGTTAAAAGTTTCTTGTTCTTCATCTCTGTCCAACTCAGCATCTTCTCCTGGGGAGAACAGAAACAAGAGGACTTGGAGCCAAGCAAGTATTTAGAAGTTGAGAACTTGACTTCAGGTGGCAAGGTCTGTAGGAAAGGACGGAATCCGAGCCGTGGGCTTGCTGACAAGTTACCATCAGCACAGTTTTTAATTGAATGTTCATTGGGCTTTTTCCATGAAATATCAGCTGCTCCTTAACGCCTTTAAAATTATTACCCAGACAATTTCCAGGAACGACAAGGTTGGAAATCGATACAGAAAATATTACCATAGTAAAAGTAGAAAGATGCCTCCAAATGGCAATATTCAAAGCCTCACAAGGGAAAGCTCACTTGCCTGTGAAGCTTTCCCAGTAGAAATATTATAAATCATACATAAGTCAGAGTATGAATGGGAAGAAGGAAAATAATTATCAAGATACAGTTTAGAATTGCTTACAGTGTTCACAATTTGGCACAGACAGATGCAAACGGGATCCGTGTTTGTGAAGCTCAGAAACATGGCACCTCACAGCACCTGATGGAAGTTGCACATCCTCATTTAAAAGAAGATGTAATAGATACATTTCTCTGCCCTATTTTGTTACGGTATCTGCTGGTGGCTGAATGGCAAATGGATAATCAGACCTTGATTTTTCCCAGGAAGACTCACCTTTGAGGCAGTGTCACTTTTCCAGGTTGATTTAACCTGTTCTTGCAGCTGAGCCACCACGTGGCTGTGGCGACGCTGCTCTCGTCCGGCACAGTCGGCCGATCACATTTAAAGCCCAATGTGAAATATCAGCCCAGTGACAAATTCCAAATGGCCTAAATAAGAGCAACAGTCTCCCTATCCGCCCCACTGCATTAGCTACAAGATACCATCTGCCCTTGGCAGTGACTGTTTACATTGCATATACAAGTGGGCACATTTGGAAATACCTGGGGCCCTCTATGTTACCAACACAAGTCAGTTTTTAAATTGCCACCAAATTGTGTACTTGTGTTTTCCTATAGAAATGTATTTTCATGTATGTATCTCCAAAAGTCTTCTGTGGATACACTCTAATGCCACCGTAACTCATTGCTAACTACTGGTTGCCTTTATCTCCAACATGTTGAATGGAAAAAGTCTTTTAAATTGAGTATTATACACAACTTATCTTGTCCATGTCTAATCGTAGAAAGCCTTACTAATAAATACTGTTGTAAAAATAACAGTCTTTATGATTTTAAAATATTTTTGTGCATATCCACAAAAAAAGGCATAAAAAAACTCAGTAAAAAATCTCCACATCGTGGCATCTCTTTCCAACAGCAATGTCACCTTGCCAGCTGAAGCATGTTTGCCTGTGGACTTGCACTGTGTGTGCAAATTAGCTGAGTTTACGAACACGTGGGCATATCAGATATTGATGTTTTGCAAGACTTACCTTTCCTCACTTTTTTTTTTAATTAGGTTCTTCCTTCTGCATGCTATATCTGTAGCAGATTGTAACCACTATGTAGTAATGTCAGCCCTAGTATCAATGGTGACATAGACTTTTAAAAATAAATTAAAACTAGCTCATTCCTTGATTGGCATATAACAGGTACCAAATTGCTACTGGTTTGGGTTAGGTGGTTCGTTTTGTCCATCTAGCCAAAGACAGGTGTAATTTTATTAGGAGTTAAAGAGGGGGAAGGAAGATGTAAAACAATAGGGTAGAAGTTGACCTAAAGTAGAGAGTAGAGAGGATCTCGGTCACCTGCCAAGGTGGCTCCACATGGAGCCTCCAGAAAAGCTTGCAGATGACATGAGGGTTGTTGTTCAAAAGGTTCATGTTTTAATTTACGCAAGGACAGAGGGGTGAATACAAGGCTATTTACAATTCAGCTGTGCCCTCTTTCAGCCTCAGACAAAGTCACATTGCATAAAGATAATGCTGTATGCCTGATTCAGGTAGTTTCTGACAGTTTCCATTTCTCTCTTCTCAGCTTGCTTTGGTATAAAGCAACCCCCTCACTAATGGTTTGGGTTGTGCATTCTCTAAGCCTTCTGCTCAACCAAGTACAGCAAAGACAAGCAAGTATTAAAACATACACTCCTTTTACATGGTGAGAAGGAGAGTAAGTTCTTGGACTTCAAAACCCTGGATGAGCAGCTCGCCAAGGCTGCTAGATGGCACAGGTGCTGGGAATCACCTACCATCTTAGTCCCAGCTGACAAATTAAGTAGGTTTGCAGCCTAAAAAGGAGTGTGGGTTACAGGCTGGGGATTTTGGTAGGTGCCACAAGGCTCTGTGTTGGGGAAGCTCTGCGTTTTGCAATGGGCTGCATGGTGCTTTCTGATCTGCAGAAGGTAGGTGCTTTAGTGGTTGTCCTCTCCTTTTGGAGTCAAAAATGAACTTTAATTCTAGTGGTTTTTACATGGGATCAATGGAGGAAATTGACTGCAAGAGAGCTTTCTATAAGAACTGTGTGAGGCAGGAGTTTGCTATTGTGGTGCTTGTTGGCTTTCTTTGTTGTAATTTTTGTGCTCCTCCCTCCTCACCACCCGCCTTGGTGCAAATGAGCTGAAGTAGCAAAACTTCCGCTCTGGGAATTTGAACGGAGATAATGTTGTTTCCTCAGTTTTCAAAACAAAAAGTCTGAGGCTTAATTGTATGCAAAGGCTATGAATTTCTTTGACTTTGACCTACTTTAAGTTCTGGTTCATTCAAAGTTTAAATGATTGGTTCTGAGTTAAGGTTTCATAATAAAATGAGAAAGCAGGTTATGTTTGATACTTCACCAAATATGTTTGCCACGTGCTTGACACTTGTGTGAGTAGAAAGGTCTGAGAAAGAATACCTGATAGCAGCTCAAGAGCTTTGGTGCCCACCACTATGTGACACTTAAGTGAGACTGTTTTAAGATTGAAGGGAAAAAGCTTTAGGGTCCTTCCTGTTAAAGCTAGCATAGTTAATGCTGTTTTACTTATGTGAGAACTTATTGAGAGTTATTGGTTATGCCAGTCAAAACTATAGGTCTTAAATCTGTGATAATTGGGCAGGTGACTTTAGGGAGAATTGCAGTTTAGCAGAGGGGTAAGCACAGCTCCAGGAGCAATTTCTGATTTAACAGGAACTAACCAAAGCCAGACCAGCTCTGTGCTTTGTTCTTCCACAAAGTTTCATGTGTATTGAGGATCAGTGAGTCAAATAGAGAATGTCATTGCTGAAATTATGTTTGTTTTTGTTAAAACAAATGTAATACAAGGTTATGTAGAATTATATATCCGTGTGTGGATATCTTTAAACATCTTTGAAGCTGTTTTCAGAAACATACTTCTAGTATATCTGATGCAAAATGTTTCAAAATAAGCCTGTAAAACAGTTGTTTACTGATAACATTTTAGACAAAGCAGTTTGAAATGCTACATTTTAGTATGCCACTTTACAGCTGCTCTACTGAAAAATCACTTAGAAACAGCACTTCAGCATTTCAAGGCAATAGTTAAATCACCTAGAATTAATATCCCAAATGCCAAGTTTTTTAACTGGTACAGAGGCTACTTATTTTAAGCATATCCAGTAAAATACGTATTTTAAATGATATTTCACAGTTCAGTAGCTTCTCTAACCCGAAGATCCCCAAGTGGTTCATGG
The DNA here is from genome assembly GCA_032353885.1 of Nothura maculosa. Taxonomy (NCBI): domain Eukaryota; kingdom Metazoa; phylum Chordata; class Aves; order Tinamiformes; family Tinamidae; genus Nothura; species Nothura maculosa. Next base: position 1,728,356 of record JAUBOD010000222.1, on the reverse strand, counting down.
AGGTGAAGTTAGCTTAAGAATAGTCTTGTGAGCGCAATTATTTCCCTTTTACATAGAAAATGAGCACTGAAAACTGGAGGTTTATTCAGGGTTGCACCCAGGTGCTGGCGGGTAGGGGAGAAGCTGCACTTTGTGCCTCCCTGTTCTGTGCTTTAACTCTGAAGCCACTATTACACTTTGCACATAATTCTGTATTTGAGCAACAGTGATCTCAGTGGAGGCTCAGGAATTCGGAGCTAATTAATGCTCTGGCACTTTCAAACCCTCAGCTGCTCTTTACCTCTGATGGTTCCACGAGGCTCCATGTCTTCCAGCAATGTGTCTCTGAAGAGACAACAAAGAAAGGCAAATAAAGGATGGGATTTGCTAACCTTGTCTGACAAAGGTAGCGGCGCTCGGAAGCGGTTGCTTCGGTTCTTACAGGCTCCTTAGTCTTTTGAAGCATTAAGCATGAAAGCTGCTAAGATGGACCTTGTCTCTTTTAATTAAGCCCTAAAATCTCATGTATTAGAAGTTGTTGTTTA
>JAUBOD010000222.1:1714849-1727818 GCA_032353885.1 Nothura maculosa | reverse complement strand
ATCCGTCTTCCTCTGATAAAAATAAATCACTTGGAATCTCTTAAAATCAAGCATTCACAATACCATTAAATTAAACACACAGTTCCTGTGTAGCTGCAAGGAATCGAGTATCCCAGGTACTTTGTCAGCTGTATTTCTAAGCATTTGGGAAGGGATGTAGGCTGCTGGTGTTAGACTGGGCTTGATCCTGCCCATAGGCTTGGGGAGATGGCTGCGTTCAGGTTTGTAGCACCTCTGCTTACAGCCAGCTCTGCACAAGGGCTTTAAGTCTTTCAGCTTTTCTGCTAGTGAAAAGATTAATTGTGAGGTGAATAGAGAAGTAAAGCTATTAAGTGATGAATTTTGCAGCAGGTCAGTTTTGGGGTCTCATTAGCAGCACGTGGCCTGTCAGTAGCATTTGGGCATCAAGGAGCAGCACATTTCAAGCAACTGGGATGTGAGGACGTTAAATTGTAATATCACATAAATGGTCACTCTTAGTCTCCCTCTCAGGATTTATTTTGTTTACACTTTATGTTGGTATTTTGGTATGTTTCAGCAAACTAGAAGTGGATATATACTCCAAACAGCTAACTTTCTGTGCTAGAAACAAAATATGGAAAGGGCTGTTTAATACTGTCCTGTTGTTAAGTTGTTTAGTAATGCAGAATGAGATTAGGAAGGTAATATTTAGAAATACGATGTTTTATGGTCCTTAGCATTCAAATCAAGCAGTCTGTGGCTTTAATACTACCTATGTATACGTGTGTGCTCACACACACACACACACACACATACACACACACACACGCACGCTGCTTCAGGGACTGAATCCTTTGGGTGGTAAAGCAAACATAATCTCTCTTTAAAAAAATATCTCTGAGCAAATTGGTGTGAGGAACAGAGGGATAAGATAACTTTACAGTGCTAATAGGGCTTAGTATATTAAGTACCAAGTGTTGCTGTGGTGCTTGTAAAACATCGTGGCTAATGCTCCAGCTTGTTTGACACGGGAGCTTTTTCACTCCTTATATTCCAGTGTATTTACAAAGAGGGAAGCAGCCTGTTGAATCCCGGCCTGGGACAGACGTGTGAGGCAGAAGGGCTCCTGGTGACTCCATCCTGGCTGGGATTCAAAGTGAGGGCACAGGAGGGTCCCCCAGTGGCTTGACCAGTGAAATGGGGGGAGACAGCAGAGCCTTGAAGGGGAAGAACCGAGCTCCTCTTGACATCCATCATTAACTATTAATAGAGATTCATTATTTTGTGCATTTGTCACAACTGGCTCTTAGGACAGGGTGTCTACATGCTTTACTAATTATCCCTAAGCTGCTTGGAGGCACATCCGTGAATGCCAATCACTTAGTGCCCATTTGCATGCTTGGGGGAGGGGGCCGAGGAGCCGCATTCGATGCTATAAAACCCACTGGAGTTAATGCATTAGCATTTCCCTCAAGAGCATCCTGTGTCATGACTTGACAAGTCCATCTCTGTCCTAAATAAACCTGACCTCTTGCATCCCTTGCAAGAGACAGGAAAGCTAAACAGTTTCCTTCCAGTTGCTTGAGTTCTTTGAAGTAATATTTATCACCGAGTTGAATTCTAGGGTTTCTTTTAAAGAATAAAATGATACATTAATGATAAAGTTCTGGGTTGTTCATGTAATAGGAAATGTCAGTGTTTTCTTTTTGCATAACCCACTTCACAGCGTGTCAGGAAGCATTTTCCTAACAATCCATAAGGGAGCATAAATCCCCTGTTTGAATATATATGAGTTTATTATACTGCTTGCCTTGAGGTTTGAAGCGCCGCGTTTTCCCCGGGTAGGAGGGTGGGCAAAGCTCGGCGTGGGCGTCGCGGCGGCAGCGTTGGCTCCCCGCACCTAATGGGAGCTGTCACGCCTGAGTGTGCTGTGCCACCGCCGCTGAGGTGGCCCTGCTTTGTCATCCCCGGGTGGGTGGCTTTGTGGCGAGATGCCTCTGCTCGGTGAATCAACGCACCGAGTGTCGGGCTTCCCGCCCCCAGACCTCCCCTTCCCCTTGCTCCTCTGACACAAAGCTGCGGCAGCCTGAGGAAAATCAAAGGCTTGGGTTGTAAAACTGGCTTAATTGAAGATGTACAGTGTTTGTTCAGCACTCAGCTTCTGGAGATCGCTTTATTTGACTTTTTTTTGTCATTCTGTCATATTTATTATAATATTTAAACAGATCATTGATAAGGCGGCAAGTGTCAGGGTCTTGGTGAGTTTTAAGGAACTTACTGGAAAACTTGTTTCTTCAGTGATTCTCTTTATCGGTTTGACATATGTGGGCAACTTGTACAAAGCAGCCTGCAGTGAATCAGCGAGTGGCTCCTGCAGGAGAGTTGTCCGGCTGCCCACATGTGTAGGCCAAGTCCCCAAGCACGTGAGTGCTGCTTCAGAGCCCTGTACCTGAGAGGGATCTTGCAGCCTCAATCAAAAGTGGAATAAGCTCCTTCAGAAGGCAGATTGGAGAGAGGCTTGGTTTGCTGCTATGGAAAGTGTCCCAAGGAACTTGATGGCTTTCCTGTGGTGTCCAGTACTTCTCCACGTTGCTCTCTGAATCCTGCGGGCTCTGCTTTGGTGACTCTGCGAGGTGCTGATGGGGTTGGAAAGTCCCAGGTTGTTACTTTAACATGTTGCTGTGGGAACCCGCGTTCTATTTCATGCAGGAACATGTAATGCTGATTGTGGGCAGCTTTGCTGGTTCTCAGGTGGATCAGTTGCCAGAAGACCAAATTTCACCTGCACTTAAAATGGCCCCCTCACTAAGGTTGCCCTCAGGTAAATGAGGTCTGTTTTAGCTGTGATTTCTGAGTATCTGCTGTAATACCACCTGGGGGTTATTTATCCTGTGTGTTTCAGAAGCTGCTTTTTTCAGAAGAGGAGGAGGTGAAGAGATGCAGCTTCCTATGTAGTAGTAAATGCATGCTGTGTATGCATGACAATATAGGTCTCCAAGGTTTAGTGAATCTGGAATTATGCCATTTGTTTCACACTAATTGAAGCATGTGTCTAGAAGTGTGCAGTGTAAAACACAGGATAAATGGAAATCATAAAACAAGGGTACCGCATGGCCTGTCTTATTAGCAGACAGTCACTGCACGGCACCTGAAAACGTGTGTTTTGTCCAGGAATGTTTTCCTGTGCATACCTGGATCCATGTTAGGGTAGCAGGATTCATTTCTGTTAAGCCAGCCTGAGACAAAATACAGGCTTTGATAGCTTTTCAGTGGCTTTCCTGTGTATCCCTTGTGCTTGTAACAGACAGCAGATGCAGTTCAGTGCTGCTTAAACTGTGAGTCCAAAATAGGAAGTGTTTGATTTTTAAGCTCCTTCTGCAGGAGAACAAGACATCTCAAAGGGCAAATGTATCTTAAGCATGACTAAACTGAATTGGTTCTTAGGCTGGATCCTCTAATATGAGGTTTATATATTGCAGTTTTAAACGGCAGCCGCTGAGCTGGGCAGAGCAAGGCTGTAGCTCAAAGCATCCTGAATGGGAGGGTGCACCTCCCTACCTGGCAGGTGCAAGAAGTAGGTTCCTGTGGCCATGGAATACCTCATTACATTACCTTTATTGTAAATAAGTGTGCATATCACATTGTAAATGTTATTACCTTAAGGGTAATCAGTGCATTTTTATTATCTGAAATTAACTTTCATCATCCTGGGCAAATGCATCTATGCTCTTAACTTTGGGCTGAGATTTTTACACACTGTTTCTGTCGCTTTTAAATTCAGAAATCTTTTTAAAGCAAATGTAGTTATTCTCCTTACTATATCTTGAGCTATGCAAGTGGATAAGAAAACAATGAGCAACGTAGTTAATGGGTAGATATTTTGAGAATACGAGAGAGAAAACACCTTAGCCGTGTGCCTGTTCTTGGCAAATCAGTGAGGCATCCACTCAGTTAAAAAATAAATAAAAGGAGAAAAGGAAACATTTTCTTTCTCTCTCTCCCTCCCTGTACGCCTCAGTGCATAGCGAGTGGTGTATGCTTTGCTTTTTAGGCATGATTCACAAGGCACACTCATGTGCAAGTGACTCTAGGTACAGCGGGGGGTGGATCCAGAGCATGTAAGGCCAGATGCAGTATGCAGGGAAAACATTTTTTTTCTTTCCCAGCAAACAATGTCAAACAACAATGACAACACTGCAGTTCTATTGTCAAGGCAAGAAGAGTCCTGGGTCAGACTAAAAGTCCATTTAGTCCCATATTCTTTTTGCAAAAGGAGCTGGTAGCTGAGACTTAGGGAAAGAGCATGAGAATTGGGATAGAGAGCATCTATCCTGCAAGCAGCACTTGGGAGCCTCCCTGAGTGGAGGCAGGAGCTGAACCTGTGTGATCAGAGCAGCCAGCAGCGGGTGGAGACTCTGTCTTTGCACGTGCTTCTATATTGCCTGCCCAACAGGCTGACAGTGAGTTTCCACAATTTAATTGGGTTCTAGTTTAAAAAAAATCCAGTACTTCTTTGTTTCTTGTTTTGAGCTACTCGGGTACACCATAAAATTGTTGTGGGGTGAGGAAAAACAAATATTTTATCACAGGCACTTTCTCCATTTTTTTTTTTTTTAAAGCCCTCCAGCTAATCCAGGCACAGTTACCACTTTGGTAGTCTGAAAGATCCTGATTCTCTCTTTGAAAGAATGCCATTTTCTACCTTTAAGCAGCCTTGTTCTAGGCTTCTTGCTAGTTTTCTGTGCTTTACAAAAGAAAACAACTTGAAGATCAAAGGAATCAGTCAGCAGAAAAGTTCATTAGGGAGGTCAACTGAAAGCAGAAGTTAGCCCAGCTCCACAACCAAGAGCTGACAAAGAATAAGTGTGAGCAAATAGGTGGCTTTGGGTGTTGTCTTTCAAATATCTACAAGATGGTAGAAGTCTTCAAGATATGACACTGTTTCTGCTTACCTAATAGAAAATAAAAGCTAAAAGGTCTGGTGAAGCTCAGCATGGAAGTTACTGTCAGCCTGTTGTCTGATTTCTTTTCTTTGCTTGTCTCATTCTCATGCATTTGTATTTATTTCAAATGAGTTGATTATAGCAGCCGATAAATGATCTGTTGTCAGTTGTAGCCTGTGTTTGTCATTGGTGCAACTTCATTGTAGTTGGTGATGAAATTTTGCCTGCTGTGTGAGAGAAAATAAAACGCACAGTTGTGGTAGTAATTAGGGTTGAAAATCAATAGTAAGATGCAAAAATAAGAAAGTCGGTGAATGAGAAAAAGGAGAGTTGTGGAAACAGAACCAACAAGGGACGAATAATAGGGGATGCAGGAGAAATATCAGAGGCAAAGGAACAATTCTAGTGTAACAGCTATAAGCACTTTGTGTGAGAAGATGCATTTTGAGCATAAGTAAAAATGTCTTTTCTAGTCAAAACCTTTTTTTCCTGTGTGCAGAGAATGGAGCTGCTAATGGTGCTGGAGCTCCTCACGTTTTTTCTGCTTCAGTCCCTTGGTGGCACCATCCTGGAAAATGCAGGCCTGGCTGCAGCTCGCTTTAGAATTCATGAAGGATGATCCCGGATCGGCCCGAGAGCCGCCTGGCACAGCTCACAATAGTGCTGCACCTGAACGTCTCTTCATTTGCCTTCAGACTATTCATTTTATGGCCTTTGAGACAGAGTATCTGGGGGGTTGGATGTGGCCACATGGCTGAGCACGGAGTAGCCCTTTTCCAAGTCGCTCCTCAAAAGCACCTGTACTAAAAGGGTGGAAAATTGAAAATTCTTGTTGGCTCTGCAGGGAATGACTTGTGCTTGGTTCTGATGGAGCGAGTGTCTTTCACCATTGCTGATTATGGAAGGGCTTATTGCTGGCTGGGGAGCAGAGGCAGCGAAGTGCTCCCTTCCCTGCCTCCCTCTGCTTTCACCTCGTGAGAGAATGTCAAAGAAATGCTCGGGCAGGCTGCTCTTTTAGTGTAATCTCTCTCTAAATATCAAAACCTGGGTCATAGGAAAGACAGTCTTTCTCTTTAATAAGACCACTTCCAGTACTAAGCTGGTACAACATGACAGGCAAGTACAACAACCTAATTAAAACATCTTTTGTGCAACGCAAACGTGCAAAATGCTTTCTCCTAAATAAATAGCCTTCAGTAAGGTATGTGTAGTAGTGTGCTTAGTTATTAGGCTGCATTGTCAAATCACTTTGAAACTACATCTGCTTTATTTTAAATAGCAACCAACAAAGTATGACCAGATGGCAGAAGAGCTTAATATCATGCCCTTTATCTGCCAGAGAGCAGGAGGAAAAAATAAAGCGAATGGCTAGTGCAAGGAGGGTAGAGCCTGTCTCTCTATCAGTGAGGGCAGTTCTGCTCCTATTTGGTGTGTCAGTGGAATAATGTTTAAAAAAAAAAAATAAAACTGGACAGTGCACAGTGAAATGCCTATCTCCTGGCAGCTCCTGTTGGAGACTGCTTCTGGTGTTAGTTAACTTGAAGCTAAAGCAAACCTTCCTTATCAGATTCCTAATGAACATATCTACAAGGAAGTCCCATCTAGCAGGGAGTCATTAACATTTCTGTGGTGAGGCACTAAATGCATCTATCAGCTGATACTGAAAAACTTTGAGTATCAAGTTAAGCAAAACATCCAGCAAGGATTTTTCTGTGTTTTTCTAGAAATACAGAAATACATCATCTCTCCAGACTAGATGATGTTTGGCATGAACACCCAAGGGCTCTGTGGGAAGTGAGGAGGCAGTTGGCCGCCCCCAGCCCCGTTTGGCAAACACAGCTCCCTCATGTTTGCTCTTGCACATTGCTGTGGAGGTCTGGAGGCAGCGGAGCCTGTGCAGCTGCCCTGGGGAGTCGGTGGGCTCCAGTGGTGCTGCAGACACTGGTGGGCAGCTGCGGTGCCGGGAGTGCAGAGCTGCCCTGGCCTGCGGAGCTGGCGGGCGCCTCCCAATGCAAAACCACTGGCTGCATGAAACTGGGCTATGGTCTGCAAGGGAGTTTAACACTTCAAGTGGTAATGGAGCGATTCCACCTTGAATGGTGGAGTAAATGGCCTTCATATATAAACAGGTAAAATTTAACGTTTACCTTTAAATTTTTTAAATGTCAGGGTGTAAAACCAATGTGAAGGAGGATGGAGCAGGGAGTAGGGAGAGGGGCTGGCACTGTGCTGTGCGAGGTACCTGCCCTTGGAAACCCTGCGGGCTCTGAGCCCTGCTGGCTAATGAAAACTTAGCCTTGTTCTTCCCGCAAAACCAGCTGCCCAGCCTCCTCAAATTGTGACTTGGCTTAATCGTGAGGTTCAAAAATAGGGTACTTCAGCTTTCCTACTCTTCTGGTTTTACAGCATTTTAAGATAGTTCTGTCTTATTTTCAGGCTGTTCTTTGCCACTAGAAGTTCTGGAAGAGCTATTTGGCAAGGTGAGAGGGAATAGTTAAAGTTGTTTATTGCACTACTGTGATATCAGGGTTAAATGTACTGAGAGCTTCCAGTAGTACTTTTCAGATACCTGTTAATTTGAATTTTCAGAGAGAACTTCTGAGTTTTGAATTTTTGAATTTTCAGAGAAATTTCAGAGAAAAAAAGTCTGAAATCAGAGAGGACAGAAATGAAGATATTCAGTCAATCCAAGGAAAGGTGTCATCAGTTTTATTGTGGTTTGTTTATTTATTTAAAGGGCTCTACAGCCTTGGACCTGCTGTGCTCTCTCTGGATGGCCTTTCTGACCAGGGGCTTGTGTCTTAACCCAGGGCTGCAGCCTGCACTGGGGCTGCAGAGAGAAGTTGTTCTAAGGAGAAGAGTCCCCTCGGGCAGCCTCAGAGGGGTAGTTCTTTGGTACCCGATCTGGACTTGCATAGATTAGTGCTTTTGCCTCCTCTCTGGACAAATGTGCAGAGTTTTTATTTATTTTTCTTAATTTAAGTAAAAACATTCTGAAACATTTTCATAATTTTCTATGAGCCATAGATACATAGGGATAAGCTTTAGTAATGGTATTGTAAAATATTTTCCTGCAGACATAGCCAGTTCTTTAACTTGGCGGAGATTTCCGTATAGACTGTAGGGTTTTGTGCTGAGCTGAGGACAAATCATAAACATGTGAAATTGGAGATAAGAATTTCAAGTGACCAAATCCTCAGCTGGTGTAAATTTAACAAGGATTTGTGTGTTTCATAGGATTCTTATGACCTTTTTCTAACTAAGGGTCTGAATCGCAAATTAAATACTTCAGAATACACATAAAAGGAGAATCATATAAAATACCCCAATTAAACTGTATTTTTAAGTTTAAATTCCTCTGCAAACTTAGGAACTCAAAAAACTTGCTGCCACTCCCCAAAGTGACATTTTTTATTGAATATTTCCAGGCAGTTGTACTCTAAATTCAATTATGCTGGTGGCTTCAGCATAGATCCTGGTGGACAATCACCCACATCATAAAAAGTGCAGGGCATTCAACACAACTGAGCAAAACTGTCATTTTCTGCCTAAAAGAAGCTGGGGCTAAGCTAAGGCAGAAAATAAATCCTCTGTGACTCATAAAGAGAGCGCTTTTTTAGGTCAGGTCAAGAACAAAGACATTGGCAGCGCGATGCTGAGAGGCTTATAGTGGTATATCCCTAAGGACACTCCCGGCACCAATAGGAATTTTTTTTTTTCAGGACAGAGTGAATGGCTTTTGAATGGAGGGGTAAATGCCCTTAAAATAATCAGTTTATTAAATTAGCAAAGTCTCCTTAAATATAGAAGGGTTTTGCACCAAATATGCTGTTTAGTCACTATCAGAGGAGGGGAAATAAAGAAAGAAGCGACGCTTGAGCAGCGACAGAGCAAATGCTGTGGAGATGGAGAGACTGAAAGGATGTGACCAGGGCCCTCCCTCTCCCGTGCACAGCCACATGTGCACCCTTTATTAGCCCTCTGCATCTGCCCTTCCTGCACTGGCTCGTATGGGTGGAATGGGCTGCCACTTTCGACTCCAAGTATTTGCTAGTGTTACTAAAATAAGTTATTTTCACCTCCAAGCCCTGATTTTATTGCTGGTCTTGTTGATTTCTGTGAATTTTTGTTGCAGGGAAGGTGTAGAATTAAACAGATGTTTCCCTAATTTCCCCGATGTTACATTTACCAAAATTTCAAGCAAAACAGCATGCTTGGGTTTTCCAATCAAATCCCAAGGTGCTCCGTAACAGGAACCATCTCATGGTATATTTGCTGTGGATCTGCATGTTAAAGGCTAATACTAACCTAACACAGATGGGAGACTATAAAATCTTTCCCAGAAAGGGAGGGAGGAAGGAGTGCTAGAAAGGACTTTGTGCTTACTCGATTTAGTCCATTTCAAGTCCTCTTTTGGTTTTAAATTTTAAACTCTGATTTAGTTTATCTTGGAATTATCATTATTCTTTAGAAAATAATGTAAGGGATCCCGTTCAGATTGCTTGCTACCTTGACACTGCTTTCTTTCCCACTACCCTTGTATACACGCAGCTGTGTGCGTGTTCTGCTTCCACTTCTGGATCGTGGGGCAGTTGGGGTGCTCAGAGCGGGCAGGTTTTGGAGGGGACGACGTGGCCTTGGGGATGCACTTCCTTTCCTACCCCAGTTGCTTCACTGACCACCTGAAGCAGCGTTCCTGGGGACAAAACAAACCTTGTGGAGTAGAGCCTGCAAAATTCTGCATGTGCATGGCAGCCCTAGAAATGTGCATGTGTCACGGTCAAGTGAAAATCTTTGTCTTGTTTTGGTCAAGCAATTACACAATTTTTCAAATTACACTCTAGTCGCATGCTGGCTTTGCTCTTTGGAGGTATTGCACTTCTTATAACATGCGAAATTCACAGAAATGGAGAGTTTGCAAAACCTAGTGACCATGTGAGAGACAGCCTGGAGCCTTGATGCGTCAGAGCTAAACTGCCACTGCGCTTGAGATTTCTTAGGAGATTCATTTTGTTGTTTTTTTGAAACAATTGTGAAACTAGTAAATCTCTAATGGCCGCCTGACTTAATATCAACACAGGTTCCCACTGGGGCAAGGTCAAGTGATTTGGCGTGCAAATGATTTGGCCTGAGCCCTGCTTAGGGAGGGAGCGAAGTCGAGCCTTTCTGAGGGTCTAGGGTGAATTTCTGAGAAGTTTGCCAGTGTTCAGAGAGCAGAAGAAATGCAGAAATGCACTGTGAGGTGAGAAAGCCTTTCCATTCTTTGCAGTTTGTACCAGGCCAAGTGGTACTGGAAATCAATCATAGTTTCCTTTACTAATATTTCTTTTCTGAATTATTAGAGAGTTTCAGATATAATTAGCTAAACTTTGAGTTCTTATGAATGCCTGAATCTTTGAGGTCTTGCCTGTCATCAGTACATCCATGGAAAGAATATTCCAGATAAACTCACCATACGTGCATGCACGTGCTTCTGTAAACAGTAAGAAAAATATCCATCTCAACCACGTTCAAATCGGCACCTTTTGCCAGAGTCTTTCTAGAATTAGGTTAAGAAATCGGATCCCAAACCTCATTTAAAAAGCTTCACCAAGATATCATGCATTCCCCAAATGTATGTTTTTCTTTAAAGATATTCCTACTTACGATGCTTTACTAGTGTGAAAGGCCAAGCTACCTACTCACATAATTTTCAGCTCTGTTGTATCACAGAACTTGACATTATAATTTCTTAGGCTCTATCTTAATTCTTACAAAAGATCAATTTGTTATATTTATCATGTTAGTGTACAACACCCTTAATAAGAGCATTTTATGCAGCATTAGTTTCCCAACATTATTTTTAGTGCACGGAAAATCCATTCTTTTCTTAGCATTAATTTAGGCAGCCCCTATTTAAGTGGTTTTTTGCTCCTCTGCTTTTATAAATTAACTAATTTAATTGTACTGTAAATGTTTATCTTCCATAAATTAATGTGGAATCAAAATTAATTAGGTCAAAAATATGAATTGCTGTTCGATATCATTCAAACACAGCAAATTAACAGGGTAATTTTGTGTTCTGCTGTCTGAATGGGAAAGCTACCCAGTGTAAACCTCAAGCTATGGCTTCCTTGTTCTCAGTTGTCATTAAGCACAAGGCTCTTTTGACAAGTTTTTGACACATTGCTCTTCCATCAGGTTCCTTGCTTTCGATCGCGGAATGACAAGTCTATTTTGTGGCGGTGTGAAATGAACCATGTCCTGCTACCGCTGTCTCATGTCTCATAATGGAAGGTTCACAGCATGGACAATTGGGAATTTCTCCAGGCAGGGGAAAAGCACTTATTTTCAACCCCTGGCTTTAATCAATCAAGGAGAAACTGGAAATCGCTGTAAAGTAATGAATGTCAATTTATGTACATGTTATTGATTTTAGGAATTTAATGCTCTGTTTCCCTATTTTATGTTGACCTTATGGAGTCTAAGCATGAACACAAAGGGTGAATATTAGTGAGATACTAAGTGTTGGTTTTTCCCTTGGACATATGAACAAAAGATTTTTGTACCTGCTGCACGTGAGAGGAAAAGAAAAGAGAAAAGAGGGGGTCGTCTGGAACTTAAACCAAAGGGCCATACCAAGGTGAGTGATGGGAGGAGATCGGGGAGCCTTATTAACCCCCTTCATCACAAAAAAAGGTTCCTGCAAAACAAGACCCACCTGCCGTCGTCATGGCTTACTGAGAGTTTGGGTTATTAGGATTTGTCCTTTGGTTAAATGCAGCCTGTATTTAACGTTGGTGGTTTTTACATGAAGTGTGAAGGAATTGTTGGTGTAACTGGGCTGGCGTTGGGGGTGGCTTGCAGGCTTTGTGCTCCTCCAGCCGTCTGACAGAGCCAGGCAGAGATTAGTAAACATGACCCCAGAAGACCTCAGTAAGTGCCTGTCTCGCATAACTTATTGGCTTCACTTTCTCTGCTCCGAGGATCGTTAGCCTCGCTGGATGCATTACACACGAGCCTTGCTTTTGCTTATCTCCACAAACTTTATATCTCCCCTTTTTTATTCCTAGATAAGGAACTAAGCCCCTGTCAGTTACAGCTTACTCCCAGAAACTTGCCATATCCCCTGCAGCAGCAGCAAACAATGACTGCAGAGGTTACATAATGCGAATCTATGTCAGAAAGCCCCATTATCATAATGTTGCTTCTGTCATTTCCCCCTGAACGTAGCATGCAGCTCCAATAGGAAACGGAATGTTACGCTGGTGTTTCAGTCGCTCAGAATGTTCCTAGAGCAGAAGTAAGAAAACAGAATGTTTTGTTCACTCCAAGGATTTCGTGTTGATCTCTACTGTATATTTGGACAAAAGATCTCAGGGGATTTCTCATGTTACTTCCCTGAGCACACAGCTACAGGATTGCTTGGGGAAATGCTTGTAATAGCAGTATGCTCTTAACCAGCATATTCCTCTGCTGCTCTGACTTGTGCACGGAGGGAAGCCGGCTGAGACGGGTCTCTCTCTTCACAGTAGTTTTACCAATGAAATCTTAGAACTCCCTGAAATTACTAGTGCACTTGACTCCACAATCAATTTACTCCACTTTCAATATAGATTTTGACAAGAATGATTTGTTTATGCTGTCACATGAATCAGTCTCAGTAAATTAGACCTGTCAAAGTTCCTTTTTCAGCACAATACAGTTTGCTCTGTTTCTGACACCTGTGCAGTTGGGAGAGCTGTTGTAAATAATGTGAAGACTTGAGAGTCACAAGGTAACTGTTCAGATCCTTGTGCCTATTCTGCATGTCAGCAGTACAGCTCCACAGGAGTATTTTTTTTTTTTGCTCCATGTGGAATTAGTAATAATAAAAACATTTTTCAAGTATAGGTTTCAAATGGACTATGTCTATATATTCATATTGATGTGGAAGTTGAGCAGATGTCTTGGTGTATAGGTACTGATACTGCCACAGAGTTGCAGAACTGTGCAGAGATGTCACATTGCCATCAGATTATCTAGATAGTGTGTCAATGTAACAACATTGACTCACTTTTTTAATTGCTTGGCTCCTTTTTATCAT
>JAUBOD010000222.1:1698492-1710651 GCA_032353885.1 Nothura maculosa | reverse complement strand
TTCTAGGCACATTCCACTATAATTTTGAAACAATGGGATTTTTTTCTTTACAAATAACAGTTTCAATATGCTCTGTGTCCTAAGTGTTTGATCCAACCACAGCTGATGTTTGGCCACAGTAACACTTGGGATCTCTTTTTTAGTGCCTGGTGTTCCTCTATACACACAAGTGCACAGGGAGTGATGGATTTGGAAATTGAGCGCGCTCAGGAAGGGATCAGAGTGGCTCTGTTCTCTGCCGACCCATTCTGGTTTCTTTTAAATGCTAAAACTAGCAAGGGCCCAGCCCCAGTGAGGGGGGAATCACTTATTCTCCATGCTCAGCAAAGGTGGCTAATGGGGAGTGGTGTTTAGGGGGATCTCTAATACACTTGGGTTAATGTGGTTGTTACCAACCAGGCTGCTGCTTCTATCAGAAAATAAAGGGGGGAAAAATAAATGCAGGCATTTCTAAACCAGCTGTACCTACATATACACCGCTCCATGATTGTACCCATCTGTTTATGCCCCTTTATTCATGCAGTAATAAAAACAAACTGTTTCTGTATTCACACTTTAAAACACGCACTGCAGTTCAATCTGATATTTCATGTAATAATCAAACCAATTCCCCAGCTAATAGCTGCACACACAGTTGTGCGTCAGTTCTTTAAATACCTGACCTTTGGGAAATAGGCCCTGGGCTGGAGCAGGAGGTACTCAGCCTGAGCATACAATGAGTTTAAATGGAATAAGCTAATTTGTCACTGTTTTGTTATGATTGAATATATGTGTTTAGAATGAAATTTAATTTAAATCCAATTTGTAACATCTCTGTGGGTGGGACAAAGGAAAAAAAAAACCCAAAGGATATATTAGCTGGATACTGTACTGTGAATGTAATGGGACTTTGGAGTTTAATGTTCAATTAAAAAGCCCTGCATGTTCTTATTACTGTTTACAGGGGTGGGTTTGGGGGAGATTTATGTTATAAAAACAATGGTACAACCCTCTTTTGTCACTGACTGGCGCACAGCTTTACCTGATGCGGTTAAGCCATCTGTTATCCTTGAAGGAAAACTCAGTCACAGAAGTATCAAGAGATAAAAAGAGCACTCTTATCTAGACGTTTCCCTGACTTGCCACATTCTGTTTTTTATTTTGGAAAATGAAGATGGATTTGTGTAACTAGCTGCTGTGTTTTGATACGATTTCGAAGAATTGCACTGGAATAACGGAGCACGGGCTGCAGTGTGTCGTGCTGCTGGGGCATCCCCCCGTTCCCTGCCCTGCACATGGGAACAGGGAAAAGGGAGGAAGAAAAGCAGCTTTTTTGCTGTCCACGGGCTGTTGGCTAGAGGTGGTTGTAGTTACTGGACTCCTGCTGGAAGACTGGAATTTCTAAGTTAGGTTCCCAGGTGGTAAAAATCAGGGGTGCTCTGTGGACTTAAGTGAAATGACCCTTCTCTCCATGAGCTTTGCTCTTTCTAGTCATCTATTTTACCTGCTTTAGTTGAGGAGAGTGTTCAAACAATGTGGTGACACCAATGTGGGAAGAGGCAGGACCATAAAGCTGGGGCAGGAGGGGAGTCTGCTTTATATTAAGGAAAACCAGCGTAAATCAAAGTCATGGAAGTTTGGAGTGTCCTGGTAGTTGTTGGATCCTGTCACCTCTGCATTGTTTATTTAACCTTGAATGTCTGTGTCTTCATTCTCTATTCATAGAGATATAAATATACCCCCATAATATATACTACAAAGAAAGGTCTATTATAGCCCCTTAAAATACATACAAATAACTAAATATCTTGTCGCTTATAGGATATAATCTTTCATTTGCATGTTATTTGCCTAATATTAAGTAAGGACTTATTACAGGCTCTCAAAACAGATGTGTGCCTTATTAGGTAATTAATACTAATCTTGCCAACACAATAGCAACACAGAGACCGTAGCAGCAATCTTAGGAGCTGTTACAGTGCATCTTGTAAATCCTCTCTCAGCGCAAGGATTAGTCCAGGCTCCTGAGGAGACACAAGGATCCACAGTGTCAGCGCTGGTGCCATGTGCAGGGGCCAGGTTAGTCATGATCTCTTCTCCTGCAGATTTCAGTGGGTTTGGATGGAACCCGGACGGCACATCAGAAGTGCACACACATCAGTGTGGGGCAAGAGAGACAAAAGTCTTGTTTGTGCAGTTCTTAACTGATTTGTCCTGTTTGGTAGGCTTTAGGAATAAGTAAACCAAGGCTTTACATATTATTTTTAAAGGTGAATTTTATGATGTATGAGTAAAAATGAGAACCCACCTTTTAAAACATCTAATAACTGAGGAAAAACGAGAAATAATATTAAATACTATTCAATACTATTTTTTTAAAGTCTCTAATTGAAATCCATTATACATGATGCTTTGACTTGAATATAAGTCTGTTTAAAGTTTTAGTCTCTATAACTTACTTTTTTTAAAGAGTTTAAAGGGAGTGCTAAGTGAAATGTTTGTAACCGTGTTTTTATTGCCTTACCATGTGGCAGGGAGATGGAGCAGCGTGATCATTTCATATGCATTTACTCATGGCTTCTAAAATTACTTTTCTGCCTAGATAGTAGGAGTAATCTTGAATATGTTTATTTCTGTTTGCCCATCCCAAGGTTGTCCTGTATCTCAGTAGCCATGAATATCCCCAGGCTGCAGTGCCTGTGCTGGCCGTATGCAGCCTCACTGAGCACGCAGTCTTCTTACATTTGACTGCATTAAAGTAGGAAATTAAGAATAATTTTATTCTTAGAGGTGCAAAGAGTGAGTGTTTTTGGTACAGAATGTGTGTAATCTGAATTAGTAAGGAAAACAGATTATTGCGAATTTGCTGGGATGAGAAGCATTTATATTGTTTGAGTGTATACAGCATCTTCTGGCATAATCTCCCTTAGAAATGAGTGTTGTCCTGGTTTCCATCTCTTCCCTCTCCTGCACCATCAACCCGTGTCTGCAGAGGTGCAAGGGGAGGCGCTGCAGCCAGCCCAGCTTCCCCCATGCAGGAGCCCGGCGACACAGGCAGGTTTCAGCTCTTGTGGCATCGTTGCGGTACCTGTCTCGCAGCTTCATTAGCCATCAGTCCTCCCCTCAGCGTCTGGCATGTCAAAACCCAGAGACAAGCTGCTAATTTCTTGTTGAAAGCAGCCCCAGCCTCTGGAGCTTAAAGATGCACAAAGCTGCCTCCTTTCCTGCTAACACACCTGACAAGTGCCTGGGGCTCTTCCCTCTTGAGAAACCTGACGTTGGTAGGCGCTGCTTGGGGCTCTGGTGAGGAGGAGACCACTGCTCCTATGGGGCTGGTAATGGGGGTCCTCTGTGTCCATCTCTGGTTCTGCTGCAGCAGCTGCTGTGGCCTGGAGCAGGTCCCTTGGCCTGCCAGCCCCTCAGCTCCTGGGTGCTGCAGGAGCAGCTTTGGTGGCAGCAGGATGAGCAGCAGCCTGTGGCACCATCCCACCGCCCACCTGCCCATGACCTGAATGTGCAGTTGTCTCCTCCTTCCCTCGACCAGCACGGGACACATTGCCCTGGACCCTGCAACCATCCCAGTCGGGCGCACACTCCGTGGTAGCCAGAGGACAGTCCTCAGAAGTGCCCAGTATCCATCACTTGGGGTTGAGTTGGTAGTAAAGCTCAGCACCCAGGGTGAGAGCCGAGCCTGTCTCTTTCCCTCAAGGTATCATCCATGCTGCCATTTTGCATTTAAAACAGAATTCTCATTTTTTGTTAGCAGGTAGCACGGGCCCAAAATATTGTCCAGCCGTGCAGGAGTCGGCACAGCCGTAGTGTGACTGCCTCCTGCAATTCTGATGCTGTTATTTTTAGCCCTCCATTTCTGTGGCAGGACCTTTTGGCATCTTTCTGGAACAGGAGCAGTGTCCTGATTTAGCGCAGCTTTCTGCTGCTGACACTGTGTAAGCGAAGGAAGGAAATAGCTCCCCTGGTATGTGCTTTGCTGCAAGAGGCACGGGGGTATTTGCTGAGATTCATTGAGGAGCAGAGACCATACGAAGTTGGGAAGTGCTGAAGCTTTGCAGCAGAGGACAGAGATACAGAAGCTCCAGGGGCAGCAGACAACCTTTTTAATTCTCCTAATGCTTACTCTTCTTTGCTTCCAAGACGAGCAAGGCAGTAAATACCGAGGAAAGGCTGTTGATTTGTATGCACAGCAATTGTTGCAATGAAAATCAGTTCAGACCCGAGTGACTCTTGCCAGCCCTTGTTACGGCTATAGAGATGTGCATGCAGAGAAGGTAAATAATACTTGCAATGTAACTTGAGATTCAAGCTCCCTGTCGGACTGTAAATCCAAGTAGATCATTATTCCTTCCAGAAACTGCTCTGGAGGACGGCAGGTCCCTGTGAGAGGGGAGGCCGAGCGGGACCTGTGGAACGGCGCTCGCCTGGCGAGGACGACAGTGCCGGGCTGGAGATGCTTCTGCTGACGTCTTGCTTGTTGTGAAGTACCAGAGAAAGCTATCGCACAGCAAAACCAAACACGAGCTGTATATCAGAGTGTAGATACCAATTTAGGCATTAATAAAACAATAAATCAAATGCATAATTTACAAAAGATACTTGTTGTTTTTTATTTTAAGAATTGGTAGAAGAATATTTCCATTCATACTGAACGGGAGAGAAATGACTTCTTCCACAGATAAAACATATTCAGAAGAGCAGCATACTTTCCCCACAAAGCTAACTGCAATCCCAATTAACACTTCTCAAAACTGAATTTATTTTTTTCCCCCTACTTCCTAATGAGGTTTTTTCCTCCCTGCTGTCTTGATACAAAGCTTTATGCCGTATGAGTGTGTTCATATGGTGCTTGAGTGCGTTATCTGACCTTGATTGGTGTTTTGGGAGCCAGTTAAATAGATTACATAGAGGTTACCTTGACAACTGTCTTTGCTGATTTAGCAATGCAGTTCATTCTTGGGCACAAGACTCTCAGCAACTGTGGAATTCCACTGACTTCATATTAATCATTAACACAATGTTCTAGGGAGGCTCTGCCGAGCTAGCAATAAGGACTGTATTGAAATTATTTTTTTTTTTTACTAGGTAAATGTTATAGACCAAGCTATGTTTACAGTATGAAATGTTGTTCATAGTCATAAAATGAAAATATATGTTCCTGTTTATTTTTTTCTCTCTTCTAGTTTCAACAATAATATTGGAATAATAAATCTCCTATCATGTCTGATGGGGAAAGATGGTCCTTTAAATGAAACTCTTTCCTTAGCATTGATCTTATACCATACCTTCTTTTAGGCTGGCCTGGGCTGTAACCTCGTGGGCATGACAGATAGTTAAATTCAATGTGCAGAGGCTTATGAGCCTGGGTTCCCATCGCTAGTGACTTCAAGGAGATTGCCTCTTACATTGGTGTTGTGCAGGGAACAGAATCAGGCCCTTTCCTAAAGATGTTTGAAACAAAAGGCATTCGTATCCTTTCCCAAAGCTGCTGTTTAAAGCTTTAAACTTGTTTATAAGCTCCTCGGGCATTAAGGACAATATAGAGCCTGGCCTTTGAACTTTGCCTTTAAAATTAGGCTTCTAAGTACCAAACTTGACCAGAATTTTGCAGAAGGATGGCGAGACTCTGGGCTGTGTATTGCAAGAGGCTGGAAACTGAGTGGTTATTGGGGGAAGTTTTCATGAATTAAATATGAAAATGAGTAACGTCGAGCAGAGGCCACCACGTTTGTTCTTGTGGTTGGAGTACGACACGGGGTGTCTGGCAGTCGTGTCCATCCTGGCCGTGTCACATTGCGGCGCCGAGCAGGCTCGGGGCTCCCAAGGGTGCCGGGTGTCTCGGGAAGGGCCGGGCAGGCCCGTGCTCGGCTCCATGGGACATTCCTGTTGCCGCTCGGTGCATGGGGCTGCCCTGGCCCTGACGGTACCGGGACAAGGCCCCATGTGGGAGCCACTTAGCGGGATGCGGCTCTGGGCTGAGTTACTGTAGCAGGCAGTCTCCCTGATACCTTCTGCTTCCAGTTATCCACTTGGCAAACTCTGGATTCCTGAGCCTAGAAATGTTCAGGTCTGCAGCCTAATTTTGTGCATGCACCAAAGTAACTCCCGATTCAGGAGATTTGCCTCTTTTTTTGCTGTGTGAGCAACAGCAGGATCAGGCTGGAACCGGCCAGCGGGCCTTGCTGGAGGGTGTTCAGGAAAATGCCCCAGTCCTCCGCTGCTGGTGGGAGGGGAATTGCTTAAGGATGGCTGAAGGAAAGGAGCAAAACTTTGTTACTAGAGATTTTAATCTGTCACTTTAAAAGGTAGTGAAGTGTTTCCAATATATGCTCCAGGGTGTTTCACAATTGGCAGAGCTGATTTATTTTAGAGGCCTGTAACCCTGCAAGAATTCAGAAGTAACACACTTGGGGCCTCTGATCTTAAGTTACAGGGTAAGGATGACGAAGGCTTTCTTGACACAGTTTCTCTCTTTTCCCTTGCAATATGTGGATTTGAATGTTGAGCGCTCCGGTGCCCAGCTGCCACCCCCCTGGTTATGCAGAGTTACAACATCAGCCTTCCTGGAGAAGGACATGGATTAGCCAAAGTGTAAACAGAGCTTGTTTTGTTGCAACTAGGGCAAAACACAGGTTTATCAAAGGAACTTACAAGCATAAAATGTCTAACTCCACTCCTGGCCGTGTAGGAATAGTGATTCCAACTACTTTTGACTCATTTGCAAATTCAAGGCTTAACAGAAGCCTTTTTTTAAAAGAAGATATATTGCAGTTTACTTCTAGCCTAGGCCATTTTTACACCCATGTGCTGGTTCCTACAAGCTGGGACCTCCTGTGACCAGAATCAGCCCCACTGCTCCGTGCTCCTGTGCATTATTGGGCTGCAGAAAAGTATCCATCCACCACCCTGGCTCGGCCAGAGAAGAACAGAGATATTTTTGTCTCTCGTGATGTGTCATAAATAGATATCTGCATTGTTCCTGTTTGAACAGTCTGTGTAGACCTAGTGGCCCCATGTATTGATAATTACCTCTCTTTCAGCATTTATAGGAAACAGGCTTTTCTTAAATACCAAATTGCCACTCGTCCAATTTTGATACAAAGAAACTTGATGCCAAATATCTATGAATATCAAAGCTAAATGGTATTCACATCAAGCTGAACAACTACAGGAACATCTGTGATGTGTCATTGTTTTATCCATCCAGCAGAGTTGGACAGGGGTTTGAAGGCGGTATCCATATAGGCCCAAGACACATTTTCAAGGATCCTGAGATTAATGGATGTTTAGGGCTTCACATACCTACAGCAGAACATAAAGAAGCAGGAGCTTTCACAGGCCCAGTGGTAGTTGAGGGGCTCTTTTAAGCAGGCATTTTGGAAATATCGGATTAGGAATAGCTGGGAGTGCTGTGCGTTCTGAGGAGGTGGTCAAAGCACCAGTGCTGAAGTTATACAAAAAGAGTTAAATTAGGCATTCCCCAGGCTAAGATACTTGGGAGAAGTATCATTTATCCCAAATGATATTCCTATGGTTCCTTATGGGCTTCAACTCGGGGACTGTCTAGCAACTAACTCAGGATCAACGAGTTTCAAAAATCCCCTTTGCACCTCCCTTCTTGTGCCTTTTTTCTTTTTTTTTATTTTCCTTTTGTATTCACACCAGGGCAGATGACTGGGGCAGCAATTTCCCAAGTGCTGTGACTAGAAAAGATTTTGTATCTTGAAGACAGTTATTCTCTTGAAATGATTCTAGAATTCAGGAGTTTTATGGTGTTTGTCTGGGGGAGAGCCCTTTGCAGACTCCTGCTGTTATATATGTTTTTCTAAAAATCCTTAATGGAACAAGATAGCTCCACCTGTGAGCCATCATTCAAGGGAAGGGGAAGGTTGTCAACAGACTGCACAGGGAGATGAGCGCTCGGGCTCCCTTCATATTAAAGTGAGATAGATGTGTGTCTGATTCCTTACATGTCACCTGGAAAGCTTCCCCTGAGTATTTCCAAGTCATGCAATTAACACTGCTGAATCCCCCAAGAGAGTCTGTGCTTCTAATTTCCTACCGTACAATGTCAGCCCCAGACTACTAAGAGCCAGGTAGAGGAATCTTCAGCGTGTGTGTGTGTCTTGAGCAAAGTGAAGGCTTTGCCAAAGCAAGACAAAGCATCTGGGGAGAAGACCAAGGCATTTCTCTGTTCCCTTTTTTCCCATTTTTGGGAGCAGGGAGGAGACAGGAAAGAGTTGTCCTTATGGGTCAAGGTTGAAGACTTTGTAATGCCGAGCAACAAAGCTGCCTGTGATAATCTACAGAGCACCTGCCCCGAGGATAAACAAACAGTTCACTCCTCGGTGCTTTCAAGTGTTCTTTGTTGCCTTTCACAAGCAAAATATTCTTTTGAACCTTACAGACCAGGAAGAAGGGAGACCTTAAGAACAAACAAAATGATATTTTATGCCATGTGATTGATTTCCTGGTTAATAGTAGCTGCGGCATGCAAATAAAATTGATCAAAATCAACCCTGCCATTAACCACGTGGTTGGATCCAAGACGGGAGGCCGCTGGCTGCGCTCCCGGGCTCCGGCCGCTCGTAGCCCTTGGCCACCCACTACCTTTGGTTCCTCCCCCAGGGGGCCTGGGTAACATCAGCTGGGTCCAGCCAGCAGATGGGCTTGCTGGTGACCTTTGAGTACCTGCTTACCTGAGCACCAGCCATTCTCTATCTTGATCCCAATGGAAATCTGCAACAGAACTCCTATTTAATTGCTGCTTGTGTGATTTTTCTGTCAACCCTAAGAATAACAGAAACCTCTATAGGCAAAGAAGTTGTGTTTATGGTTCTCTGGGTTCTATTTTCCTTAGAATCGAGCTCCCATTTCCCACTTTGTCTGCCAGCACCATGGAGAAATCTCAGAGAAGGCAGATGCTTGCAGCCACCAGAAATCTGAAAGTGAACTGCCCAAAATAAAAAGCTACAGAATTTATAAACAGTTTTGTAAATCAGCCTTTTGTAACTCCCCTTGTTTTGTAGCTGTTAGCATTGAAATCCAAGTGTGTTTCACCAAGAGGGAAAGCTGACCTCTGGCCCAAGAAATTCTGCAGAGTTCTGCAAATTGTAGGAGGCCCGGGGAAGGAAATCACTGTGTGCCAAATATTCCCACTGATTCCTATTGTCCCTGCATAGCACATGAAACACTAGCAGCTCATTGTTGAGCGCTGTATCTTCCCCACAATTCTTGCCTAGCTAATAGCCTGATTATATTTTATGACTTTGTATTCTCATTCAACATAATTTACTCTTAAGTTCGAAAATATGAATGTCCCCAGAGAAACATCCAGCCCTTTGTTCTCTTTGTTCACAAATTAGTGTAGAGAAGGATCGACCATGAGTGTAGCAAGCGTCTATCAGATCTGCTAAGATCTCTTCCTATTCAGATTAGATTTCTGCTGCTAGGGGCTACTCTTGATATTTATTTGCCCTGAAATATTGTACATCCCCTTCACAATGAGAGAGCTGGTTGCGCTCAGTCCTTCCATGAACCTCAGACAGTGTTATATACTATATAGTCAAAACAGCTGCTATTTCTTACCACCTATGAATATATCTCCTTATCTGTGGGCTACCTTCTGTTTTATCAGAAAAGTTCTGTTTAGCTGGACTTATTTTTTTCTTTTTTATATTTTTCTATGTAATCATTTCCCAAATTGCCTAAGTTGATATAATTATGAAGAGAAATAGTGGGGAGAAAGGAGCTGCAAAATTTTCCTGTGAAGTTCCTTTAACTCTTCTTCCAAGGACTGACTGATTTCCTTCATTCTCAGACGTCAGAT
Source organism: Nothura maculosa (assembly GCA_032353885.1). Taxonomy (NCBI): domain Eukaryota; kingdom Metazoa; phylum Chordata; class Aves; order Tinamiformes; family Tinamidae; genus Nothura; species Nothura maculosa. The sequence goes on along the minus strand of JAUBOD010000222.1, from coordinate 1,700,831 downwards.
TTGGAAACTTCCATGTTATTCCTTGCAAAACCTGGCACTGCTTGATCTGTTTTCCTGGTGTTGGCATGGAGTGTTATGAGCAAGTCCCTGTCAGTGATTGCCATATATATCTAATGTCACAGTAAAGCTCAGTGTAGAGACTTCTCTCTTGTGTGTCTCTTATTTCTCTTCTATCTGATGTCACTGTAAAACCACTCTGCCAAAGCGATATGTGCACAGTATGAACAAAGTCAAGGGATTCTTTTGAGCAGAGCTGCTCATCCCCTCTTGCGAGGTCTTTCTCCATTCGTTTTAAGAGTAATATATCTGTTAGGGCTGGTCTGTGGCACCAGGACTGTGCCAGGAAGGTGAAGGCTTCTGGAGCAGCGAGGGGAGCAGTGTGTGAGCAGTGCTGGGTCGCCAACCGCCCTCCTGTAATCGTGGGCAGAAGGGTCCTCCTGCTGCTGACAATCGTCTCAGCCCGGGTAATTTCCCAGCTAAGCTGTCTTGCCCAAGTGCTTTCTGTACAGTGCTTTGTGGGATAAACGCATCCCTACAGGGGGGGATTTTTTTGAACCAGGTGAATTCTTTCTTTCGGCCCGCTGTGCGTTATCAGTGGATGTCTAACTTGGGCCATGCCAAAGCCCCTTTGGTTTAGCCTGCGGGAGCGGGAGGATGAGAGGAGGAAGACAAGAGGCATCTCCACTGAACTGAAATCCTAGGCACCGCAGACAGAAAAGCCCCTAATAGTTCTCAGTGTGCCTAATCCAGCTAAGTAGCTCTGATAGAGAGATCAGCCACCACCAGCCTCTGTGAACATTGACAGTATCTAACACTCTTGTGCTGTGCATGAAAGTCATCATGGACAAGACATATTAGCTACTTGCTTATGCCTCTGCAACCCTTTGAAAATATAGGGCCAGCTGCACACCTGCCTTAGATTAATGCCAATGCACCTATGTATAAAAAATGACATCCTGGTCCACGGCTCGCTAAGTGCTATATATTATTTTATTTGCTAGAGTGACAATAGGCATGACATTGATACACAGGTCAGTTCAGCCCTGCTTACATTGCCTCAAGGTTTTCTTTTGTTTATTTTTTTGGCTACTTCTTCCCCTCCCCCTGAGGGAATCTCTTTTACAGCTCTATTTTTTGATAATGTTTATTTAATAAGATCAGCACTTTGGCAGTCTCATAAGCTTGTTATTTTATGTATCTCTCAATTTCTTTAGCTTTATTAATCATCACGGCACTTGAAGTTGCTAGCATGAAAAATGCACTGTAAGAATAAATAATCATTATTATCAAAGTGCTTTCATAAAAATGATCTGTAGGATTAAATCCTTATTAGAGCAGCGTTATTAGTCATGATTACTATTATTACATATTAATTAGTACTACTGAAATAGTGCAACTTAACACACACACTTTAAGAATTATTCTGAAAGTCAGTTAAATATGAAGGTATAAAATTTCAGTAGATTCAGAGCTTTAAGACACATGACTAGTATTATTTATTCAGTTCAGTTCTTGCAGAGAGCTGACAAAGTGCTCGATGCTGTGCAAACAGAACGTGCTATCTGAAACACGTACTTTCAGAACGGGGAAGGAAGTAGCTGCAATGGAAAAGATTTTTTTCCCCCCTTTTTATTTTAGCAACCAGGAGTTCTAGGATGTTTATGGCTCTGCCAAATCCTGAGTACTTACTTAATTTTGTACTTTTTAATTTATTCTTTCCCTGCCTTGGTGTATTGATGTGCATAAAGTTAGTTATGTTAATTAAACTGAGCAACACACTTTGAAATATGGGTGTCATACAGGCACGGCGCATTCCTGCCTCACACCTGAGAGGAAGCTCTAGTTTACATGTTTGCCATGTTCTGTGGCTGTGTGTTTTTCTTGTATGTGTTGCCTGTTTGCTTAATGTAACTGTGAAGTGAGATGATGGGCAGATTGTGTACAGCACACTTCTCTTTTTTCTTTTATCTGAAGCGATACTATTACTCCTTCCCTTTGATGCAATAACCTAATCAAGCTTCAAGAGACACAGGATGGGAAAAGACTGACAAATGAAATATTGTTATGGCAGGTGTCATGAAATGGTGCTGTTATATAAAGTCTTCCAGATCTTTTTTTTTCCCTCTTATGTGAGCAAATGTTCAGTCTTGGGAAGACCTGCTGTGTTTGTTAATTTTATTTTGCAAGGCTCTGGCAAGAGAAAGTCAGGTTAAAAATTGGGGCTTGTTTTGCCTCAAGCCCCTGGGCAGACTCGGTGTGGATGCAGAGGATGCATAGGCAGGTGTTAGTGTTTGGCTGCAGCTCCTGAGCAAACTCATTGCCCTGCTGTTATCACCTCT
>JAUBOD010000222.1:1668241-1698392 GCA_032353885.1 Nothura maculosa | reverse complement strand
GCCTCGGAGCAGCCTCTGCTGCCTCTATTTAAAATGGGAACTAGTGGAGCAGTAGATTGGTGCCTGATGTTAGGTAGGAAAAAGACTCCACATTTAAGTGATGCAGTAGCAAAGTGATTTTTGTAAATCTCTGGAATTAATAACTACAGCTATTTGAGAAGAGAAACAGTATCATTCATACTGAAAAATATTCTCTTCCCTCCCACAGGGAAAGCCTGTGTAGGTGTGGAGCTGTAGTTTGGGAAATTAAAAAATGCAAATTAAAAAATGCAAATGTAAAAGAGAGGCATTGCTCGCTGCAGTGCTCTGAGGGTTTTCTTGAATAGCAGCAAATTAAAGAAATGCTATGTAATCAAAGTTTATATCAAGCCTATGAAAGAAAAGCACCATTATCTCTAAATATAGTGATAGTCTTCTCTGCCCCTGATCTTTTACGTTGTGTACATACTACCAGTAAATTACAAAGATAATGTATTGTATTTTCAACAAGTCTGTGAAGAAAATACACATTACCTTTTTATATCCCTTTTTATTCTGTTGTACTAAAACATTATGATTAGGAAGGAAGGGGCAGTTGGGCTACTACTTTTGTTGTTGGTTTTTCCAGAGCCCAGTTCATTCCGTTTCTTCGTCGCGCTTCCTTTGGCTGCTTTCTCCCAGTTTTTTGGCACTAACGTGGTCCGCTCACAGGGCTGGCTCTGTGCGAGTTTGGGTCCTGCTGCATCCTGTCCTTCACATCCCCTCTTAATTCAGCCCTTTGTAATCCTAGGTGTCTACTTACCTCAGCTTCGTTTATGCGATGTTTCCCATAACAGGTCATCGTCCAGGGAAGATAAAGCACATATACATATAATTTGGTCAGAGTTTCAAGAAGACCACAGTGCATTATGGAGGCTTTGTGATGGAGTTATTCTGGTACTAGACTATCCATGTCCATGGTAAGTGAAACTAGACCAGAAAGTGGCATTAAAAATCTCTTCCAAACCCCATGTTGATTTTTAGAGACAGAGACAGGGCTCCATTACTGGCGTTGTCTCACTGCCACTTTCCAGATATCTGCTTAGGGATTTCCCAGGATAACGGTGTCCTAGACAATGTCAGAATGGTCACGAAATGAGCAGTGTAGCTGATAAAAGGAGAGGGAACGAGAGAGGTGGCAGCCTAGCAACATCCAGGTAACCTGTTGGTCTCCACGGCAATAAGTAACTGGATTAGAGAGCGATGTGGTTGTTGCCAGCTAAAATGGAAAGTAAGCTGTGATGGAAAGTGATATTTATTTGATTGGTAATTACAGGAAGCCTCAATTCCTCCAGCAGAATCCAGGATGTGTTGGGCACAACTAAGAACTGGGCAAAGCCATAACCATATAGCTGGGAACATCTTCAAAGGTAAATTAATGCTGTTTGAGCCTTGATTCCCCTGTTTGAGAGAACTTGCACTGCTGTGTGCTGTGGTGGTTTCCCAAATTCCACTAATTTTTGCAGCTCTCAGTTGCTCATCTTGAAGAAAATTCACCAGGTCCAGAGACCCTTACACGTCTCTAGGGCCCTGCAGAGGTTGAGTGGAAAGTAAAATAGAACCAGAAGTTTTATGGGCCTTGTTTCCTCAAGTGCTTCAGTGGTAGCTGCAACCACAGGGAGCTATGGAGCCTGTAAGTGGTGGAAAGTAGAGCAGAGGAAAGAAGAGATTTGTGTAAAAGCAATAGAGGCTCCACACGTGTTGGGCTTTGGCTTCTTCTGGCAGAGGTACAAATGTAGCTTCTGTGGTGCAACAAATGCAGACCTACGGGTTGGACACTGCTCTTCTGGTGGCCTTGTGCAAGTGGAGATGGCGGCTGAACCTTTAGGTTCCTGCAGAAACTAGGCCGAGCAGGCCCAGGTAGAGCCACTGAATAAAATGTTTTATGGACTCTTATTTTAATTAAAATAAAGGATAACTACCCATTTGTGACACCACTATAGTTTACAATTCTTTCTTCATTTATTTAATCAGACAAAACAGATAAATTGCCAAATAATGTTTTAAAGTCTTCTAGATTAAGAAATAAAACTCATACAACCTTAACCAAATATATAGTCAATAAAAACAGAAGTAATAAAATTCCTTGAATACCGCCATGCATGAAAAATATTAAAGGGCTTTGAAAATAGGTCTTAACAGTAAATGCAAATAGTATATGTGTTTAACTTAATAAATAGCATATATATTTAACTTGGTACTGTAACATGGGATATGCAATTTACCATTCTTACTCTGTAGATAATGGGTATATGAGTAAAATTTGGGCTTCAATTGAGATATTGCAAGTGGTAAAAGCCGGTGTTTGGAGCGGCTGCAGCGCTGTGATGTGGTGAGGTGAGCAAGGATTCCTCAGGGGCATCTTCTGGAGCTGCCTCCTGCATATCAATGACTGTAGCGTGGCACGTTTCAGTAACTAGTGTGGCTCTGCTTCCAGAGTGGTGGAGTTCTATAAAAACTCGGGAAGCTCTTCTCTGATCTCTTTGCGGATACTTCATCTTGCTGCATATGAAATGCAGGTCTAACTCTCCTTTGACATTTTTAGTATTAAATTGAGGTGGCCACTCAAATATTACAATAGTCAGGATCACTCTGGAGTGAACCCTCAGTAGCCCTGAAATTCTTCTGAATTGTCCAGCTTTAGCCACTTGGAAGACTCCATTACTCTTCAAAATACCGATATAAAGCTGCCTAATTCCAGAGATCCTAGAAAATATTTGACCAGTTCATTTAATGTTAGCAAAGTGCTTCTAACTGAACTCTTACATTCCTAACTTTATCTTAGTATGGCTGGCATCAGAAAAGAGGACAGTGAATTTCTTAAATTCTAAAACAAACAAACAAACAAAAACCCCAAACTTTTCTATGTTGGATCTACTGTTCTTCTTGCATAGTCTCTTGCTTATGACAGACAGATGTAAGTTTTGCTAGCAGAAGACCAATTTCTTATGAGTTTATGTTACTGCACCCTTTAAAATTGCTAAAGAAGTTGCTGAAGTCACTGCCGTCTCTGTGGATCAACTTAGGCAAGCCAAGATGTCATGCTCATCTTTTTCAGACTAACTAGACCAGACCTTCCTGCCCTGACATCTTTGCAATTACCCGTCTGCTTCCTGTGTTTTAGAGCCTTGCTGATTTGAGGAGTATCTAGCTCAAGTTCTTAATAAAAGTGATGTGCTAAAGCACATCGGCAAGCTCTGAAGTGAGCTTGTAGCACCTGTTTGGTGAAGATTGAAGGATTGGAACTTTTAAGCACAGAAATCAATAACATTTTGAAAAGTGAAATTGTTCATAAAGAAACTGGGTGGTGTCAATGCAGAGAAAAGCATTTAGTAGAAAACACAGAAAAATGTATGTATGTATTTGATGTAGGGGTGGCATGTGTCAGAAAGACAATAAACATGTCTAGCAAGAAACAAACGTGGAAATTTTTGTGAAAGAGTGTTTGACCAAAAGAAGGGAGAAATATATCTGAAAAGAGAAAAGGCCAGGCTATTGGAAACTATAAAATAATAAAATGCAGATAGTCACTAAAACTGGACTACAGTGTGTAACCTTTTCCTTCAAATGTGGATTGAAATCTTTCCAAATATCAATTAATCCCTAATCTACCGTGCATTTCTTCGCTGCTTCCTGTGCATTATTAATGGACTGGTCACCCTGAGATGAGGGTAGGAAGTAAAAGCAATTAAATTCCTCTCCCACCCCTGCAGATACAATTGACCTAGAGGATTTAGCTACAAGTAAAAATGAAACAAGCTTCAAGAAAGAATAAGCACGCCCTTCTTGCTTGAGCTCGGCTGTATGGTTTTAAAAGCAGTTTTCCATAGCAGCGTCAAGCGCCCTATATATCAGACATCAAGAGGTAAGAGACAGAGTTGGTCAGGGAGGAGAGCAGGTGCCCACCCTGTGCCCATTTCTCCCAAGGTTGTTCTCAGTGTTGACTACTCAGAGACAGAACTGCAGACACTGGCTCATTTTGTCACAGTAGAAATAGAAAATCCCACCCATTCTTCTTCACCCACTGATTCTTCAGCTTAGCTTGGAATTGAGCTCCCAGCATTTCCACGCAGTGACACACGGTGCACAGGGGCACCAGCTCTGCGTGGGGAGGGACCAAGTCCAGTAGGATCACAGTGATGTGTCAGAGGGGCACATGGAGAACCAAGAGGGAGAGGGAGGCTGCGGGGCACGTGTGGGACTGACTTGGAAAGTGCAGCAGGAGGGAGCAGGAGGCTGAGGTCCAAAGCAAAGCCACTGGGGAGGAAGGCTGAGGAGGGGCGACATGAAGGAAGATGGAACACAGCCCTCATGGGTTTGTTGCACTGTTGGCTTTGTGTTGGCATAGTTACTCCATAGTTATTCCTTTTATTACAGTTGATACCTAGAAAAACATTTTGTGTGACCAGCTTTTGCATGTCTTTTCCATTTACTCATTTTACTTGTATGTGTTTTCCTCGGAATACTTTAATTTATGATATAAAGGGCACGTTTTTATGAACAAATTGGTTTCTGTGTAAGGACAGCAATTACTTGGCCTCGTTTCATGGGAATTCATTAGAATATTTAGAAAGCTCCTTCGGGATATCAGTAGACTTTGCGATTAAGATATAGAGCTAGTGAACCAAACGTGGTTCTCCTTCACATGAAATCCTGCAGAAGTTGGGATTGCCGCGTAAGCAGGACCGAGAGCTCGTGCTAAAGCTGGGCTCACCGTGGGCTCGGATTTAGTGTGACTGGAATGGGAAACAGGAGACGTTCGTTTTGCGTCGTAATTAAGGATGGCATTGGAAATGGAGAATGCAGAAAGCTGAGCTAAGTAAGACTGAAGTGACCATAAAACCGCAGGCAGGATGCAAATTGTTACTGTCATAAAATACTCGAGCAAAAAGATACCAAATATTAGAAACTATGCTGTGTGGCAGCAAGACTGAAGTGAGAACTGAGAAAAGCCACAGAATGTGAGCCTTGGTTGATTCTGTGCATTTTAATGAGACTATTGTGCCTTTTCTTGAAAACAACATAAATTAAGGAGAAACTGTCGACTTTAAATTTGAATTTCCTTATGTTTGTCAGGCTGAGCTTCCAAAGTGATTTTTTTGTCTGCTTCTTTTAAAAAGACAAAAAGGATCAAGATCATATTATGCTCTAATCACTTGCCAAATTTCATTTTTTAAATCAAAGCTCTTTAGAGTTGAAGAATCCTTTTTATGCATGTAAAGTACTGTTTACTTTTCTATGATTTAAAACTGATTTTATTAATATTAGCAAAAATGTGCTCACAGACTGAACTCTTATGCAGTAACTCAAATCTCAGCTAATTATGACCCAATTGTAAAGTTATAAACCCTTGAAAAACAAGGTTTATAAGAGAAGTATTGACACAGTCTTAACTATAGCTGTGTGAATGGAGCCACTGTAATATTGTTTGGAAATACTGTTCTAAAAGGGAATCTTTTATGAAAAGAGATGCCAGCTGTTCACTTTGGAAACATTTATTTCATTGGCTCGTGATAAAATTGGCTGTGGAAGATATTCTGAAACACAGCAACTTTTTAATTCCATTACAACCTGAAATTGCTGGGAAAAACATAACTCCCAGGGGCTGTGAAAAGAGGGATTTTGATTGTATCAGTTGCTTATATTGCCTTGGAAGAAATACACTAATTTTCTTAGTGTAATTCAGGTTGGACAAGTCCTCCCAATATCATCTAGTCCAACCCCATGCTCAAACAAGGAGAAAAGACATTTCAGGTTTTGGACAAAGGGGTCATTTTTGTAAAAACAATAACAGGCCTTTAAAAGCTTGCTTTTAAAATATATTTCTTTTGCCTTTGGCAGTAGCTTGCCCTATGAAAGCCACTTGATTTAGTTTGAGGAGACAGAACTGCAAGCTTGGTTAGTACCACCGACAAACCCAAGCGTGCTCCACAGTCCAAGATCACACATCTATAGTTGGTTTTAACCATAAGAAGCCAAATCTAAATAGAAAAGTGAGATCAACTGAGAAGCAGAGCGGAGTCTATCACACTGACTGGCACGTGGAGATCTGCCATGTGGAGTCTCACTTCAGAGTCGAGGAAGTTGAGGGATCTTGGAATGAGATCGGGAATGAGTGCTGGCAGGATAGAACGCAGCCGACGATGGTGCCCTGGCGATGTTCTTCCATAGGGTGCCTAAGCTGCCCCTGAAAATGAGATCTATCTGGAGTCTCCTGTAAATTGTATGGAGATCATTCATCTCCAAGTACCCCCTTGCCCCAAGATAAAGGAAGAGATGGGGAGTGGTTCAACTTTGTACATGCTCAGTTACAGTCCAGGTGCATTGGAGTAAAAAGACCTGAAATGACAGATGATGTTATATCCTATTATAGATCATATTTTAGTAGCGTAATATTCCTGGATGTTTGAAGGAGGGAAGAACCTCTCCTTACTTGAGTCACTTTCCTTTAAATGACAGTGCAGCACTAGGACACAGACCAGTGTGTGTTCCTTCCTTATTGCTCCACCTTTGTGTCCTTGAATACTGCTGCATGGACTGCTGGTGCTGGCCGGTCTCTGCTGCTGGTGCTGGCTGCAATCTCCATCCTTGGCCATGTCACTGAACTTCCAGCACCAAAGGCTTCATTAGCAATTATTGTTTTTGGTGGGGGGGGGTGGGGGAAAAAGTCCTGCACCACATATTATAGGATGACCTGAGGCCATTATGGAACTGAGCGTTCCCAAAAGGATAATCTAGGCACAATATATCACAGTGCTGAGAAAATATCCTTTGTCTCAGGTCGTGTAACCAATGTGGCTGTTAAATGTTTTAAAAGCAGTTATATAACTGGCATTTAAAATGTTTTATTGAAAACCCTTAATGCTACTGTAACTAAAATGACCTTTAACAGAGTAAAACACATTCCAACTTAAAATGGGATTTGATTAAAAATATCAAATGTTATAATGTGCTCGTGGCTGTGCATACTGTCTTACCAACCACAGAAGCAGATGTGCTGGCTCTGGCTTTTGAATGTTATAGTCATCTTAAACCTATAAAGAAGTGGCTTTACAAGAACGGACTGTTACAAACTTTTAAACACTCCATTCAATATTTGACATATAAGTGGTTTATTGTTGGTATCTTTTTTTATTAACAGTTGGTATCTTTTAAGGCAGATGTCCCCAGATGGAGAGCATCTGATACAGGAGGTGTTGGCTGATGATTGTCACCAGCTTCTCATCCTATGATGGGATTTTTTTTTTCTTTCTGAAAAAAAGAAAAAAAAAGAAAGAAAATGAGGAAAAAAAAAAAGAAAAAAAAAGAAAAGGAAAAAGAATGACCTGTTCACATTGATCTCTAGTGTCCTAGAGGAAACCACAAGATTACGCGAAGGTATAGAGGTGAATTTAGACACTCATGCAAGGAAAGATTACAATAAAACTTTCTTTCTTTAAGAAATTGCTCATCTTGGAAACAATTTAGCCCCACAGAGCAAATTTTCATGTAAAAATATACTGAATGTCATGTTGCAAGTCATTAACTGCTGAAGTCTGGAGTTCTTAAATACAAAGACAGCTGAATAGTCAAGAGTGGAAATGTTCTTGGATTCAAGATAACAAAGCTATAAGTAGCATAGATATACAACTGAAAAAATAAACAAATGAGAGATACTTTAGCCAAAAAAAAAAAACAAAAAAAAGCCCAAAAACCTGCTCTGTGTGTGTCAGTCTGGCCTTCTGACGGAGCATGTTGAGAAGAGAAGGTGAGAAAAACTCTACTCAGACCTATGAGAGCAAAAGCCCTCTTCATCTTTCTACTTACCTATGTCTAGCTCTTTGCCCTACCAGCCCCGTGAGAATGCACGTTATTCATTCCAAATGGATAATTATTCTTCTCCTTATTTTACAGCTAGGAAGTTGAATCATACAGGAATAAAGCAAGGTGTCCAGGATGGCAGGGAAAGCCTGTCATAGTCAGGAGCTGAGCAGAGCCCTGGACACATGGCAGCCTCTACTCCCAGGCCTGTGCAAATATCTCACACATACTGAACTGATACGAGTAGGGTGGGCAAGGTTTCTGGAGCAGGATTCAGGATCCCAGAGGATTAATTTGTTACTAAGGAGGACAAAAATTTGCTGATACAGTGAGTGTTCATACATGAATTGAACAAGCACGTGAACAGAGCAAGCAGACTTGCAGCTTTGAAAAATCCATGCAGAAAGGCTGAACTTAGCTTATTACAGGTGTCATGGAAGCGATGGCTAGTAGGAAAAGCTTTCTGTTTATTTAAAAAAAAAAAAAAGCCACAAACTTTAAAGCTGACTCACCAAAGAGCCTAGTGTCATTCTATTATTTGATTATTCAGGATTTCCTTTAGCAGCAGCTGGAGCAAATATGGAGTAGAGGAGGGTCCTCCAAGGAGGCAAAACTCCTGGGTGCTGCTGTTTGGGAATAGGCTGCAGAGGAGCAGTGGTGAGAGAAAGGTTGATTAAGTGAGAGAGCTTGGGGATAGGAGTGATCCAGAGCCCTGGAAAAGCCTGAAGCAGCAGAGAGGAAGGATGAAGAGCATGGGCTGAGTGAGGAAGCTTTTTTGTAACAAATACAGCACTGAAAAATACTGTTTGATATGGGGAATGATGTTGCAGGTGTAAGAATGTCTCTCTGTGGGCTGGAATATGACTGTGAGTACTGTGGAACTTGGCAGGGTGAGGCTGGTTTGGTGTTCTTATTACTAAATAACTGGCATACCTAGAAAGTGTTTAACTTCTAGAGTCACTGGGGGCATCTTTGGAAAATGCTTCCAGGTAACAGGAAGTTAAATGTCCTATTAAATGTGTTTAAACAAAAGCTCAGTGCTCCTGAGATGAGGGATGGCTCTAGTGCAGGGTTACAATTGCACAAGAGTTCTTGAAGTCATAATCCAGTACTAGAGAGGGAAGTGCTTGGGAGACTGGAAATGAATGCGATGATTCCGAATGGGAGGCTCCTGCTGAACAGCCAGGGCTGTGCTGCGTTTGTGCTCACTCAGAGCAGGACTTCTGAGCCAGAGAGTTCAAATTACTTGGCAAAGCGAGGGCAATGGAATTGCGTATGTGAAGAATGACTGCGTAGGTGGGAATGTTGCAAAACCCTAACCAAAAGGAGAAGGGAGATGTAGGAAGAATGGACTGTAATGATGTTTAAAATTCATATACGTGAGTAAGAAGAAATAGGAAGAACTGGGGAAATGGAACAAGCAGAAGCAATAACAGCCCTGAAGGAAGAGCTGTGAAGTCTCTGCATGAAGTAGTGGGCACAGAGATCATGATTTCTCTATGCAGCTGAGGGGCTGTGACAGGGGAGATGGTAGTCCCTGAGCTTATACTGCACTAGTCTTTTCAGTGCCTTAGTAATCGTGAGTAGTAACAACAAAACAGGAACAAAATAGATCTAAGAAGTGTCACTGTGGAGCAGGGGAACCACTAGGTTTCCGGTGGAACTTACTCTGAAAGGAAAACTTGAAATAACCCAGAGAACAGTAAATCTTGGTAAATGTTTAGACTCTAAGCTTCCCTCTCCGATGTGCAGTTCAATCCCCCTCCACTACAGGGCCCTGGGGTGGAGCTGGCAATTAATCTGCAATTGCTTGGGAGGGAGCAGTTCGCAGCTGAAGGGGCTCTGTGGATTATAAATTTAGCAAGCAAAATGGGAAGTCGGAGCACTAGTAATAAAGGAAGTGCCAATAGTTAAAGCTGTAATCATCATGACTCTGGGGCAGATAATCAACACCTCTATGGCAATTTTCAATTCGATAAATAAAGCTTACCGAGTTGCCTGACAACGCCATTGAGCTGTGATTACAAGTGGCAGCATTATGTAACTGTGACAACCAGGCAAGGAGCAGGGGAGCAATGTATATATATTCCCAGTCATAGTTGCTGAAGGCGCCTGCGGGATGGAGGCCCAATTCTCAGAAAGCGTACCATGATCCATTTAAGATATTCCTCAGCAAGACCCCAGGGATCTGCATGCCAAAGAAAGGGAGATTTTGGCAAAGGCAGGTTTCCCTCCCCGCCTCCCGAAAGGGGCAAGAACACCAGACCCTCGGTGGCGCAGGGGGACCTGGAGGCACGGCCGGCCTCGAGTGTAGCCACCAGCGTGGAGTTCTGCGCTGCCACGTTCGTGTGCTCGCCTTTACCATAGCAACCTTCACATCACGTTTAATACACAGAGACATCCCTCCTCTTGCCTGTTTAAAGAGCCCTTGTTAAGTGGTTTTGCTGTATTTTAGATGCCAAGATGTCGGTAAGATTGATGGAAGGCTGCACAATCAAACTCGCAAGGAGTGCCTAGCATCTAGCTCATTATGTAAGAGAATTAGCAAGGCATTTCTTTTGACATGACAGTCCATTATGGCAGCTGTCAATCATCCCCTAGCATATGCTTTTTTTTTGTCCTCTTTGGTGATAATTTTTTTAAGAGGTTGCTCTGTTGCTGTTCACCAGTAAGGCAGAGCTTTGTGTTTGCAGACGGTGGCTGTTATTGATGGAGATGGGCAGCCCTCTCTCCAAAGTAATCGCTGTGTGAACATATGCATGCAGGTGCCATCCTTGCTGGTGGGGCTCTTTGTTCTGGTTGTGTGTCTACACAGCCTTAAAACCACTGCTCTTTCTCACCCATCCAACAGCTTCGGTCCTTCTGCGTGAGGTGTTGTAGCTGAGACGTTTCTGTGCAGGGGTTTGGTCCCAGAGGAAAAAATGCATCCAGGGGACAGTTAAATTTACTTGTGGTCTTTTCAGGACAGGAAAGAAAAGCTTGTATGAAGAGAGTCTGCCTAAGATGACAGGGGTCCTGAGAATAACATTCATGCCCCTAGCACCTTTCACAAGAATGCTTCCACATATCTAACAGAGCTTAATGAACTAAGCCTAGAAGGTGTTTGTGTCATATTACTGTGGCGTGAGTGGGGAAGTGGAGGCACAGGGAAGTAAAATAATAGACTCGCAAGTTACTGACTCCAGTTCAATATCCTTCCACAGCTGAGCCCTCTCCTACCAATTAGTCAGGAAGGAACTGAGATGGAAAGGAAAGGAAATGACTTTTGGGGAAGGCTCTTCTTTCATCTCTAAAAGAATGTCTAAGAACTGGGCAAAACAACTCAGGAGGACAAACTGCCTCTGAAAAATAAAGGAGCTCATCTGCAGAGCCGTGTCTTGACTGGTGTGCCTGTTTGAGAGTGATGGTAGCTGGCAGCAGTGCATACCAGGGAGCCTAGGAAGTGAATGCGGAATAAAACAATAGGGCATTTGCAAACAAAGGATACATTTTGAGGTAGAATTGAGCATCTTTTAATGTTATTTTTAAGTAAAAACACTCCCCAAAATGTATGATACAGGGCAAGGTTTATAATCTATTGCTGTATATTTGATTTATATATATATATGTGTGTGTGTATATATAACTATCAGACAGTATAGTTGAGATATGTACTTTTAAAATCGCACACAAAGTAACCCAAAGCATAGATAAATTAAAAAAGAAGTTTCTCTGTTGCCTTTCCTGACAACATTTTTCTCCTTCATTTTCTTTTTCGGTGTCTCTCTCCCCAGAATCTTCTGGGGTAGTATGAAAAACATCTACTTGAGTACTGCAGTGCCAATAGGAAGGAGGTAGCACAGATGCTCCAGTAAAGGTGAATGTATGAAAGGGAGCTAGTTCAGTGGGAAAAATAAGTTTCAACATGGCAAACTATTTAGTCTTGGTTATCGTCTTAATTAGTGTAAATTGGAAGTGACATGACACTTTACCAGTGCAGGTTTCATTGAGAGATAATCTTTTCTCAGAAAATGTGTGCATTAGGAGAAGTCTTTTAAAATGTTCTTCAGTTTCTCTCTTCTAAATCTGTCTGGATAAGAGTATAATGTATGGCTATTTAAATGATCTATTCATTAGCCTTGAGATAATGAACATGTTGCTTGATTTTTGTGCTGTTGCTGGTAGCCACAGCTAGGTTTGGAGACTGCTCTTGTGTACTGTATAAATATAGATAAATGATGTCCTCTGCCCCAAGGATCATACAGACTAGGGCTTCTGTCCTGAAAATTGCTAAGGCAAATGTTTTTGCCTGTGTATTTCTGCAGTGGTTTTGAGGGAGACTCCAGAGATGCCAAGTTTCAAGCAAAATCCCTGGAGAACAGGTCTTGGACAGTGAGTATTGTGGCTGCTCTCCATAATATTTTGTACACCTGCATGCCTGGATTGAGCAGCGCTGACTTACCTGACACTATTTCTATGCACAAATATTTGTGTCCAGCTCTTTTTAATGCAATTCTTTTCTTTGTAAAAGCAAATAAATGATGCCCAGAAATATGAGTCTACCAGCTGTGTCCTAGCTGGTTACCAGTTAGTTTTTCCACTCCACAGTATTATCTGATAGTTCCTTGAATAAATACTTTTTCTTACTGTTCTTTCTGAAGAAAGAAAGAGAAGCTTGGAACTTGTTAAACAACTTGCAGGACGTGTCTTTCTGCTGTTTCATCCTGGACCGGCCCCATGGTGACTCTTCCCCCGATCCAGTCTTCAGTGAAATCAATGGGAAGCATTCTATTAAATTCAGTGGGCTTCAGATTCTGCCACTAAAAGCCATCTATAAGCAGTCTGGTCTTTGTAATATCTGCTATAATGGCACAGCGTGGTCCCAATCCTGCAATCTGAGTCTGCGAAAATCCCCATTGATTTCAATGAGACTTCTCCTTAACTAAAGATTTCGCAATCAGGTAATGAGGAGCAATGAGCGTGCGCTGCCCTCTCTATTAGATCCTGTAGTCTGACTACTTCCGTGGGCTTGTGCAAAGTGCTGTTCCGTGGCGATCTGTGCTTCCAGCAGCACCTGCTCTGTTAGTCTCTCAATTCTTCACTTAACAAAACAGCTTGACACTGCAGGTGAAAGATTTTGAGATGTTTTAATTAACTAGCTCGAGCACCGTCTGATTTTTATCTCCCTAGATGTTTCAGAAATTCTGCAGCGCTCATTTCCTTGGCTGCCATCAAATAAAAATCTAATGTATGAAAGAGGCTTTTACAGGTGGAAAATACTTTGCAAAGTTTATATGGGGTACATATCAACAGTGGGTTTGGGCAGCTCTTTGTAACTGGAAGACTTGGCTGGTGAGATTCCTCAGGCTGCAAGAATAGTTTTAGAAATTATGGGCCAAATCTTACAGCTCTGATTTAGTCAAACTCCCATTGATCTCAGAACTTTTACTTTGGGGCTTATCTTGAAGGTTGAGAGAATGAAATAAAAGATCAAGGGGAAGAGCAAAAACCCACCAGGCAGGGTTTAAACCGTTCATTTTTCAGGATATACAAGAATATATGTTTCAAGGACTGGCACTGTACAGTGCTCAGAGTCAAAGGATCTCTCAGACACACAAAGAAATAATTCTATCAGGGCTGTTAGTCTGCGGAGGACTGATTTGTTTGCAGGTATCCACTTCCCTGGCCTGCAGGATTTGGGAGGAAGCGTCTGCCAGCAGTGAAGAAAGTGCTGGCTAAATAAATATTGCTCAAGCTGGAAGGAGAAGAGGAGAAATAAGGGCGCGATGGGAGCAAGCTCTCCAAAGGGTGTCACGGGCCAATGATATGTTTGATGTTGGCATTAAGTAAGGCTCTTAAATCGGTGGCTGTGTGACTGGATTTGGCTGACAAGGGCACAGGGCACCAGCCTGGCAACCTGCATTTTGTTTGGCTTTATTATTTTTTTTAACATTCACTTTACAATTATAAAAAAAATCAAGATAACTGGATTACAGTTTCATTTTTAATAGTAATTTTTCGTAATCATATTTGTTGTCCTCACTGTGTTGTCTTCTTGTTTCTGAGGCTTTGGTGTCTCTCTCTGCTATTGTGAATATTTTGGATTTTTGGTCCAGATAATAATGCTAAAACTACTAGTAAACTAGTAAAAGTTGAAAGGTAAACTTGTACCTCCTCAATGGGAAGCTTTGTGAAAGTTATCCAGTAGCAAATCTCATGCAACAGGAGGAAAACACAACAGCTTTACTGGTGCTTTGGCAGAGCTGCAGGATGTGTCTGTGGGATCCAGGATCCGAGCGTGACCCAGTTTGCGCAGGACGCGTGTGAAATGCTCCGTGCCCAGCAGGAATAGGGGCAACACCGGCCATGAGCAAATCCCTAACGACTGTCAAAGCTGGGACAGGCCCCTGCGGTCCCGGCGGGAGTTATTCAACCCGGTTTGTTTAACCAGGTATCTCTGCCGCGTCAGCAGCGCGGGGCTGCGCTTGCCTCGCCTGCCCTGTGGCAGCGCAGCCTGTCTCAGTGCCTCGTCCTCCCTTCCACCTGGGGCAGGTTCATCAGTGCCTGTGGTCTGTGGGCTCAGGCGGGGTTGGGGCCGGGCTGGGCCGTTCTGTGCTGGGCCGTCCTCCACACGGCCCTGCTCAGGGCGCGGGGCCTTCTCCGCCGCGGCCGCCCCATGGCCGGGCAGAAACCGCCTTCGCTTTCGTTTCTCTCCCAGGCCGAGCACACTGTTCCTCCTTACTGTGTTTGCAGTTTCACGTGCCTTTGGAATACAGCCGTTATATAAGACACTGGTTTGAACTGTGAACTGTCGTGGAAAACTTCTTTTTTTCTTTCTTTCTTTTTCCCCGGGCCTGGAAGTACTTACAAGTGTAAGTTCTTTCACTTTATTTCTGGTTTTGTGGGTTTGTTGGAATACTAACCAGAATATTGACTCAATCAGAAACAGACGAGGCAATTCAAAATTAGACTTTGAGGGAAATGATGAAATCGAGATTTTATTAAGCAGAGAATCAGGTTCTGAATCCAGACACTGGTCCTCAATCCCTTCCTAGTTTTTGAGTGCCCACCTTTTCTGCAGGTCATTTCTTCCACTGGGGTCGTGGGTCATGTTGCCTCAATGTGCTCTCCTTGAAACATCTTGATTAGTACCACGGAGTTGTTATCTCCTCTTGAGTCGCGTGGTTGGCAGGGAGGCCGGAGCGGGGTGCTCGCTGGGTGCCCGTTCACAGGCCTGGGCTGCCGGCCTTTGGTGGTGCCATTGAGGACCCCAGGGGCCTTGGTCTGTGGTCAGGAAGGTGTTGGGGCGCTCGGAGGCAGCCCTGCCCCTCGGTGTGAACCCCATCGCTGCTGCTGCGAAGCCAGCGCCCAACTGCAGCCCCTCTATGCTGTGTTTGCTGCTCTGGTGCTGCCTTTCGGCTTTTGGGGGATAGAGATCACTTAAATTAACGTCTGTGACTGATCACTGTCTTTGCGTGTACTTCTCACAAGCTTTGGTATGGGGACAACGTGAAGTCTCCATCAGTTCTGAGGCTTATTTCTCCCAGCTTTGAGATTTTTATGTAAATTCATCTGGCTGCGCTTTCTAATCACTCTAAGACGTTTATTTAGCACCTGTCCCCATGCCAAATCCTTTTTATCTTCTTCCTTCCAAATACGCTAGGAAGGTGCGTGGCTGCCGAGCCCCCCGGCATCGCCCCGCCTGCCCTTCGGCTGCTTTCTCCATAGCCCCCATGGCTGCATAATTCAAAACGTTGCTAAACTGACATCGTGTTTCTGCAGGACTCCCTCATAAATCCGGCAGACTTAGAGGAAGTAATTGCTCCATCTTTGGCTCCAGATAACTTCTGACACCATGTAATGTTTTATAAACACTCAAGAGGCAGGTTTTTCAGGAGAGAAGACACCCGCTGACTATTATTAAGTGCGGGAGGAGTCAGCTCTGCCTGAGTTTACTCAGGCATTTGGAAGCTTCACCTTGGTGGAACCAGGGTTCTGCTTTTTCACAGTCACAGGACGCTTTCAGCAGCTTGGTGTTGTCTGTCACGCTCATACCAGAATCTGAGTTTCGCTTCTTGGCGGTGTTGGCGCCTGCGACGCGATGCCTCGTCCTCCCCGTCAGCTCTGTGTCCCTGCACGCCCGGCCCCGCTTCCTCTTTGGTCACGGCTCGGAAATACGGCGAGGCGATGAGCCACAGTGCCAAAGATAAACCCGATGTGAAGGACAGGTTAGCTCTTGGGCACAGAGAGTGCCCAAGCCTTCGTACACAATATGCTTTTGTGTGGACAGAACCACATAAAAAACACACTGGAGAAAAATCCCAAGCAAGCAAGAATGCAGCTACCAAAATTACATTTATTTTGTTGGCTCAGCAGAATGTTGCCACGAAAATATTGAGGGAGATCAAACAGACAACAAAACTAAAACTGTAAAACTGTAGTAACTGGTGTGTCCGGCTTCCTGCTTATAAACTAGTCAGGTGGGATAGAAACAAGTTCTCAAGCTCTTTGGTAATCATGGTTGAAATAACTAGCTCCCGAGTGCACGCGAGGAGAGGCTGGTTTTGGCTCTGTCCTAATAACATGGACAAGTGGGCTGAAAGTGTAACCGTGGCTGAACTATTGAGCAACAGGGACCACAGCGCTGCACTTTGCTTGAAAGCAGAGCTTCCTCTTGCTTTAAGAACACATGGAAGCGGCGGAGGAGAAACTGATGATTTTCGACTACTTTTAGGAAACGGGCAAATGAGATCTGACAGAATAGAGATATCAAAAGTAACGAATGTAAGACAAAAGGTGCATCGGGGAATTCTCAGACACTCTTCTTCTTCATAACACAACCAAAAGCCATGCAAGAAGTGGAAATACAGAGCTGTAAATTGATCAAAGGAATTTTTCTGGCAAGTTGTTTGCAGTCAGAGGAGTAGCAGCCTCTGCTCCATCTGATTGCAGTGCCATGTCTTGCTTGCACAACATCTCAGCAGCGAGGGAAGTTGCTCAGGCTTTATACTTAAAAACATATTTTTTCTTTTTTTCCAACCCATGTGGAAAGAGTGGAGCAAAATATTACTGACACCTTAGTATTATTGAAGACAAGACAATTAAATGCTCAGAAACAGGTTGGGAGCTTATCTACACTGATATTAACTAGGATAAAAATCTTAAGAGATTTAAATACTTATGATTCACAGCATGTGTAAGTACTGACTGACAAGACTTAAGGAAACCCTTTGCTTCAGGGCAGGCTTTTCCATAATCAAGCGTTGCGGGTCCCTTCCCTCCGCTCCAAGACAGCGGTGCAGGGAGCGCTGGAGCCTCCGGAGGGGCAGATCCCACCGCGTGCGGAGGTGACGCCGGCGCCTGGCACCCTCAGTGCTGATATCGAGTCGCTTTTTGATTTTGAACTTGCACTAGCATTTTTGTCCATTTGTTTGTTTTCAGTCTCTTTTCACCATCTTGAGCTCCCGCCCTAGCATCCTGCTTGAAAGTTTTCCAGCGTTTCTGTGCGGATCAGGAGTTGACCCGATTCTACTAATCAGCTGGTGACTGGTGTGAGCTGGAGTGTTTGGGCACGTGGGAGGCTGGAGGCTGCGCAGAATGTAATTTTGGGAGGCATTTCCCAGCTTGTTTCTGGGTGTTAGGAAATTGCTTGCCGTGATCTACAGCTGACCCTGGGCAGGGTCTTCCCTCGGTGGGAGTCACCCACTTGCAGACAGCAGAGCTGCCCGTGGGATGGCAGGGAAGCAGGTACAGCTGCAGACAGGGCAGCAGTGAAATCCGTCAGCTCCAGCCCACGTGCCACGAGAGCGAGCGAGCAAGTGCCTGTCAGGCTGCTGCTTCCCTGCTGCAGGAGTCGTGTTTGGGGAGGGAACGCTCAGGGGGAGAGGCAGGAGAGCACGGAGGAGCCGGAGCAGGGCCGTGTCCTGGGCGTCAGGAGAGCAGCTCCGCGCGCTCTCCCCAGGCCGGAGCAGCGTCCGCAGCAGCAACGTGATCTGTAACGAGTCTCCTGTATCGCATTACAGCTTCAAATCAACTCCCTCTTCTGTTGACAGATCTTTCTGAGCCTCCCACTGGAAATACTGAAGTCTGCAGTTAAAATGGAAATATGTTTAAGAAAAATCCTTTTGTCTGTCTTTTCCTTGGCTAGAGGCTAAAGTGAGTTCAATATGTAACTGTGGTGCAATAGGGAGGCTTCAAGGAAGAAAAGTACAGGCGATCTGTGTGTGTGTATATGTGTAGATGGAAATATCACTAGCAGAGCTGCGCCGCAGAATAAATTGAAAGGTTTATAATGGGTTTCTGTCAAGAGGTTGCATAATGGTTAGAAAGGAGATGCACAGTTCAGATTCATGGTTCAAGTCGAGAAATGGCAGCAAATGGAAAACTATTGATTTGTATTAGTGACATTAGAAAAATAAAGGGAATAATTGAGCTGCTTCAGCTAGTTTCATGCTAAAAGAAGTGTTTATATTATTATAATTGCTGCTGCTAGTGAGTTTCAGAGTGACTGCAGTAGAGAGCCATATTTCAACCAGCGATCTGCATCTTTGAGTAAGCCATGCCAAATCATTTAATTTTAATAGCCAGTGACACTGAATTCAGTAACAGTACTCTGTATTCAGACATTGTAACTGACAGGAGAATTTCACCTTAAATGAGAAATAAAACAAAAGAATCTATATTCATACTGAATTCTCCCTAGCAGCACAATTTTGCTCAGCACTAGACGATGGAAAAGATACCAAAGATGCAGTTCTGCCCTCCTCTATGTTGATCGTTATATACCAGCTGTGGCCCCAGATGACTTAAAAATCATTGTGAGATCTCTCCAGTTTACATTACTGGAATAATGGTGCTTTTATGAAATGGGGAGTTACTGGAGCAGAGCATCCCAAATGCACCTTTGTTCTCAGTTAATATCTTTAATGGGCTTGAAAAGGCACAAAAATCACTTCCACGGGGATTTATCCTCTTGCTAAGGGAGTTTGTTTCTGGTCACTTAGAGCGAAGTGTCTGTCCCTTTGTGCCGCACGGGCAGAGTGAGGCCTGACCTGGGGTTTGTAAGTGGCCTGTGTGGGGCTGCCTCTCGCCGAGGGTTTTGCCAGTGCTCGTGACAGGCCCTAGACCCCTTATTGTGGAAATTGGGGTCCTGAATGGTGCTGTACCCAGCTGCCTGGGCAGCCAGGTCTCCGTGTAGAGAAGGGAGAGCAGCCGTGGGTCATTTGGGGTTGGGAACGCAGCTAGGGCAGGAATCTGAAATGGGAATTTTCTTCTGTACCAGGTAGCTGAGGCACGATCTGTGAAAGCCAAACACCAGGTATCACCATTGCCCCAAGCCACACGTTCTCATCACCCTCTTCACAGCCCCTTATCTGTGAAACGTTCCCTCCTCGAGCTGGGTTTCGGCGCAGCGCGGGGGCCGCTCCATGAGGGAAACAGCCACGTGTCTGTACGCGCTCGGAGCCAGGTCTGCGGCCCGGCCCCTGTGTGCTGGAGAATCAGGCTTGACCACAACGCGATCCCCGGCGTGCGGGCGAGTGCCACTCTGCCCTCCTGAGTGGCAGTGTGAAGCAGAGAGGTGGCCGGGGTTCCTGGGGGGACCGCGGCGCCTTCCTCAAGGAGCGCTAATGCTGGCTGCGGCGGGAGCAGATGGGATTTGTAGGAACCTCGAGCTCCATCTGTTCACAATAGCTGAGCCCCAGATCCAGGGCGCAGCTGAAGTCCGCGGTGAGCCCAGCGCTGTCAGCTGGAGGTGAGGAGCAAGTGGGTCAGAGCAGCGAGATTAGAAAGCAGAAGCGGGGGAACTTCTAGAAAATGATGGAAAACACTTTTCACTGAGATATACACGGAGAAGAAGCAAAGGAGCTGGCAAGGACTGCTCTAAATGCGACCAGTTATCCTCTCAACAGTGTTATTTTACCTTTAAGTTGCCTGCAGTTGTGGCAGGGCTGCACGAATCAGGCAGCTGGCTGCCCGTACAACCTTTTACTTAGTGGGTGGAGCTGGCAGAGCCGCGTTCGTAACCTCAGAAGCCTGAATAACCCAGATTCGAAACCCACGGTGCCTGCCAGCCAATGCGCGGAACGTGTAATTAGAGCAGCTCCGACTACTCCTATGGAAGCAGCTCTTGCAGCTTCTTGTTCGTTCTGATAACAGCAGCCTTGCTGCGGCTGTGCTATTTGCCCTAGGAGTCTTCCGAGGGCTCAGTCCTGCAGTCGCTTGGTACACACAGTTCCTGCCGAGCGTGCGGCTTGGAAAACCACGGAGCTACCGGCACCAGCAAGAGCGGGGAGCGGCGGTAGCCGGTGTTGAGCAGGTTTTGTTCCCCGGGAGCTAGAGGGAACGTTGTCACATGTGATCGATACGTTTCCTCACTCCAATCTCCGGAGGTAAAAGTGTTTGCATCCATGAGGATCTTAGGCTTGTTAGTGCTCGTGAGCTCAGCTGTGACTTTCAGGAGCAGCCTCTCATGTTCCTGCTGAAGAGCTCCCGTAACGAAGAGAGAACCATGAGTGTATCCAGATCACATCCCTCTGCTGATTAACTCACTAGTTCATGTAGGGGGAGCAGAAGCCAAGGTTTCCTTTTTCCTCTACTGCCTTTGACGTGTTTCGTGTTCTTCAGGCTGGTTGTGGGGCTCAGTTGCCATCTGACTGTCTGCTTTTGAAGCAGTCTCTGCGGCTCCAAGCTGCTGAGCCTCAGGTGAGGCCGTGCTTGTGCAAGGCAGCTTGTTTCCTCAGCCCTGTGATCTTCTCACAGCAATCTTGGACTATAGCTGTGCACACACAAATGATAAAGTGAGCTATGCATTCCCAAGCACTCGAGAAGTTCATCAGATCTGCAGAAATCAGAGCTTCTATGTAAGGCAAAGCCTCCAGTTTGGAGCCTCCGTTCATGTCAGAGGGGTTAGGCCGAGCTAGTGTTAGTAAGCCAGGATATAGCCAATGAAACCCAGTTTATAAAGTAGTACAGCTGAAATACTTTAGCACAAATTTATCAGTCGCTTCCTCGGGGGAATTTCTCTGATATGTTGCAATCATCTGGATATTCTAACAGAGTTTCAATAGACTTGCATCAAAATCATTTTGCCATCATCTTGACATAGTAATGTAGTCTCCAGTGACTGCAGTGACATTATTTTGCCATCATCTTGATATCATCTATTACAGCATTGTGGTCCCCATGCTCTGGCATTGCTGAGTGCTTTGCCTCGTTATATTATTTTTATAAGCTTGCACTGAAATTAGTGTGGAAGAGCTGTGGTTTTCCAAGCCAGTTACACATAGGGGGAGTTTCCTGAAATCAGAAAAGATATTTCAAGTATACTGATCAGCTATTTTAAGAACACTCCAGATTTCTTACATTTTTCCTTTAAATGACCAAAATGTTTAATTCATACAAAACTGCCAGAAAAATGTTCACTTAGGAGGTAAATGATGTTTTATTCAGCGTTTGGCAGGAGTACTCAAAACTGTTTCCAAATGATGCTTTGTTCAATTCTCTATCATTAAAGGCAACATAAACTTAAAGTCTTTTTGGGGTGTGCACTGGAAGAAACATTGCTCGGTGCAGCCAGAAATAGCTGCAGTATTCTTATGTTTGTGATTCCATGATTCTTATGCTTATGATCTAGTTTATTCTGAATAAACCTACTTCTGGACCATACCATTTTAAGTCTTGGTCACAAATATGGTTACAAACATGATCAGAAGCATTCATGGCCACAAAAACTTCATAGAGAAGGATAGTGCTATTGAGTTGTCCTGGGTCAAGAGACTTGAGTTTGATCTTAGCCTGGCCAGGCCCAGATAAACTGATACTAAACTCGTCTATTTTTTCACGGTCAAGATGATCTCTGCTTTGTCAATGGGATTCCTCACTTAAGTCTGAGATATACACAAAAGTAGCTTGAAGGATCCACAGTGCCCCAGCTAGATGAAAAGATTTCTGCTCACTTTAATGGCTTTTAAGTGGCTTCAGATCAGGCCCTTCAAGAGCTTCTTATTGTTATTACTTGTAGAAACAGGACAAAGTTTTAAATCTGGCATATTAATCAGTGCACCATGGCAAACCTTTGGCAATCCTGTAAGTACTGAGCTTGTAACTTAAATATGGAAAGTACTGTTTGCTGTTCTGCAGCTCTCCAAAAACACGTGGAACGAGGAGAGCCAGCTGATGCAGATCGGGTGCTGAATCCTGGTTCATTTTCCAGCAGCCTGTCTGGAAAGTGCTGTAAGTCTCTGCTTCTCAAAACTTTGGTGTTCTCATCTCTCTATTGTACTGATCTCTCTTTCAGCTCTTAAAATTAGTTCTTCATAGAAGACTATCAGATTATAAACATAAAATTAGAAAAAGTAAGTGTATTTCTTGATCAGGCAATTTTTTTTTCTCTCTTGATGTTATGCTTTTCAGAAGTACAAAGCAGGAGTTTTAGAGTTTTAACGTGTAAAGTATGTCACCTCACGTTCAGGGCTGGTCCTTGCAGCATTGTGCCTCTTGTCTGGCTTCCCTGTTATTTCTTTTCAACTACAGCTCCCTCAAAAGCCATACAGAAAAAAAGATGCAAAAGAAAAACACCATCTTTTATGCTAGACTTTCAGCAGTGGTAGGCTTCACTATACCAGACAGACAAATACTCTCTATCATGTAGAAGCTGTTTTAACAAAACACCACAACAAAATACATAGAATTACTAATGTTTCATTGTGACAGGAGATATGGTGATATGGAAACACTTTTGGTTAAAAAACAGAATTATCTCTTGGTGTTTTTAGCTGTATTAAGTCTTCATTGGTCCCAAAATGAGTCTGAAGTCAGACCATTCATGCATTGACATCTGCTGAGCTTGCAGATGAATAAAACTTTGTGCTACTTTGTGCTTCTCCCCTACATTCATTGCATTGGCAAACAAATAATTATTTTCTGTTCCTATTTTGTTCATACAAAGCCGCACTGGACCAAATCTTGGTGCAAATACACGCGGTAGTAAATCTGCCATTGTCTGTAGCCGAGCTCATGGTCGGGCCCATCTATATGCAAGTTGTTAAGTCTGCCTTGACAAAAGCTGCCCAGTAACCCTGTTGGGATGCCAGCAACCATAAATGTGCTCTGTTTTATGGCACATGCTGGAGAACAACTTGTGCTAGGGAAAGAGCTACTGACAGAAGCAGCCGCTGTCCCCGGGATGGGAAACCAGGCATGTCCTTTAGCAAGTCCTTTGTCGGTCCAGGGAGCCGCTTATCTTGGTAACGCAGCCAACAAGGGGAGCCCGAGTTACCACTGGGAAAACAGGCAAGTAGCTGGGCGGGAGAGAGGCTGAGGAACAGGCTGCTGGGGCTGCCCCCTTCCTTGGGGAGGGAGAGGTGCAGGGTGGATGAAACGGGACCTGTGCGTTAATGCAAGACTGTTTAACCAAGAGGCTACAGCAGGGAGAGCAAGGGGGGCAGAAGGTGATGGAGGAGAGAAAGGGAAGGAGACAGTGTCAAAGCTGGAGAGCTCCAAGGGTCTCCAGCCCCTCTGTTCTTTTGACAATGTGAAGCCTTTAGGAGGCTCTGGGCAGCAGACTGCCCTTTGGGGAGGAAGCAAACACGTTCCTGCAGCCTTGTGAGAGATGGAGCTGCAAGAGGGGCCTCTGCCAAGGGACCTCTCCTCAGGACAGGGCCCTCGTGAGGCAGGAGGGACCCTCTGGAGCTGCGTGTGAGCAGCGCGGCTCCCATCTCCGAGGTGCTTGTGGACGAATAACAGTCAGTCACCGTAGCAGGGGAGCAGGGGGAGAGCCCATCTCCCAGGGGCAGGGAAGCACCGTGTGAGCCCAGATTGGTGAGATAGGTGTGTGAGAAGCAGCTCGGCCTTTCGGAGAGGGGTTTTGTTCTCCAGCCTCAGGGCTAAAGCGCCAAACGCTTAAAACGCCTCTGCCAGACTCTGCTCGCATCTTTCACTGGGAAACAATGAGGACAGTTATTCTTAATTTATTGTAGGATCCTCAGAGCTGGCAGATCACCAGCGTTGTTTCTTCTCTCCTTGGATTAACCCAGCCAACTCTCTCCGTATTTCCCCGAGCTGCTTCTGCCAGCGCTGTTGTTTTGAATCCTGCAGCACCAGCTAAGTCTATCAATCACCACAATCGCTGCTGGCACCGAGATGCAAAATAACATGGAAAAACCCCACTGTAGCACAGCGAGGGCTGGGTGGCACTGCAAAATCAAGAGCAGGCGCATCCTGCCAGCGGCTCCAGCGCTCATTGTTCGCGTGCTGTGTGTCTGTGTGTGTGCACATGGGTTGTGGGATTTCTTTACTGCTACAAGTTTGGGCAATTTGACCAGATACGCTAGGAAAATAGTTGACTGAAACAACAAACATTTAATGTATCCTCCTTGCAGCTTAAATTCAGGCCAGGTTAAAATAGAACGGAGGAAGGGTTTGTAGTTAAATAGGTTAACATGACACATTGTTAATGCACTGGTTTATAAACGTGTAGCTAACTGTTGTTATTTGCATGTAATACATTGCATAACAAAATGCATCTCCTTCGAGACTGCCATGCTGAGAAGTAGGTGCCTGTATAGGAGGGAAACGTAAGAATTCCTGCAGTTTCTTTTCTTCATTTTCTAGCAGATAAGCTGTGCTTGTGATCTCCCCAAACATCATTATTTACAGTTAGATTCAATGATATTGAAGGTCTTTTCCAACCATTATGTTTCTGTGATTAGGATAGTGATGTCAACTTATTTGATATAAATTTAGATGCATTAACTTCCTTGCTTTATTGGTAGCTATAGCTTTCTGCAACCCCGCAGCTTCTGAGGACAGAGATGGAGTAAGCTTAGTCTGTGACTTCAGTGGGTGGTAGGAATATAAATATCTTTGAGAGTGTGAACTTAGATTGGTCAAGATTCTGGAGACACTTTTTTTTTTTCCGCCATTTAAAATATATCTTTCAATGCGTTCTAAAAAGGACTAGATCTATGTTTAAATGGATCTGTGATAGGGATAAATTATTGGCTAGTGGCCAATAATGCAATGTCTCCATGTTATGTGTGTGTTACCTATAGGCCACGTATCCAGGGCAGGTGACATAGTGGGCAGAACATGATCAATGCAATGGTAGGGTAACTTGGAGTGTAGGATTTCTGGGATTTGGTGATGGGAGGTGCCGTGAAGCTTGCATTGCCCTCTTAAATTACTCTTAAATTACCTCCCAGCCTGTGCATGGGGCATGTTGCTGCCAGTTCAATGTCCTCTGGAAATGCACGGCAGGACTAGGTGTTGAAGAAAGCCACTTAATGAGTGTCCAAAGCCCTTCCACAGCTGCCCCAGGCCTGAAGGAGGACATGGTAAAAGTGTGGGCAGTTGTGCTGCAAGCAGGAAAGGAAAGGCTGCCAGTTTAGTCCCCAGCTCAAGCACATAAGCGTATGTTGAAGTACCTAAGTGCAGTGCATGAGAGATTGCCTGTAGGCTTGAGGTAAAGCACCTGCTTAAACACACTGTTCTAACTGGCACTGTGGGGAGCCTGGGATGAAGATTGCTTGGCTTGGGAAGCACTGTGTGAATACACAGGCAAAGCTTCCATTTCACTGCACTGAATTTTCTCTCTACTCTGTTTGAAAAGAAGTCCTAGATAAGTGAAATGGATTTTGAGAGGTCATCCAAGTCCATCCTCCTCCCTCCATGGAGGATCAACGTTACATGCATAATTTCTGATAAGTGTACGTCTTACAGACTCTTGAAAACCTCCAAGGAGGCAGGCTCTCTACAACGTCCTCGGGCAGTCTGTTCCAGTGCTTAACTAGCTGCATTATTACCAAGTGTTTTCTAATGTTTAACCTAAATTTCCTGTGCTGCTGTTTAGCCCAATAATTTTCCG
Source organism: Nothura maculosa (assembly GCA_032353885.1). Taxonomy (NCBI): domain Eukaryota; kingdom Metazoa; phylum Chordata; class Aves; order Tinamiformes; family Tinamidae; genus Nothura; species Nothura maculosa. The sequence goes on along the minus strand of JAUBOD010000222.1, from coordinate 1,672,732 downwards.
TACTAGGTAGGAGAACTGCTTATTCTTTTTTTCTTTGTATCCAGGTTCATATATACTACATGTGCATACACATATAGTAGTCAGTCTTTTCTTCCACAAGCTGTGTGAGAACCTTCTTTCTCCTTGAAGTTTCTGTTTCCTAGAGCTCTGGCCATGCCCACAACCCTCACTGTATCTTTTGTCCATATCTTTTCTAAAAGCTGAAAATAGCTGCCTCGGATGATACGCAGCTCCAGCTGTCAAAATTGCACTCTATTCTAAACAAATCCTTGGAATAGTCTCCTGTCTTCTTTGCAGCCCTTCTCAGCTTTACTGAGTGTAGGCAGAAAGGCCCTTTGTTCCATTTAAAAATATATATAAATAAATAAAGATTGTAATAGAAGTATTTCATAGGAGCAAATCCAGGGCAGATGCCTGCAGAAATGCACTCAACAACATCCTTCCAGTCTGACAGAGAATTCTGCAGGTTCAGGTAGACCGTGCTTTTCTAGCTTGCTTAGGATAATGTTCATGAGGAGGGCAACACTGGAAAGCTTTAATAAAATCAAGATTTACCTACTGTTTCTCCCCTGTTCCTTCTGAAAGAAATGAAAGTGATTTAGCAAATCTGTGTTTTTGACAAATCCAGGCTAGCTGTTACTCATCTCCTTGTTATTTCCTGAGTGGTTACAAATAATTTGATTGTTTCAGTATTTTTCCAAAAATTGACCTTCATTCACTGCTCATTAATTTTATACTCATTTCATTCCTCCTTTCTGTCTTTTCCTCCCTTAAAAGGTAGGCCCTGTCATTCTTCTGTCTTCAGGTTATTCACTTGTCCTCCATGCGCTCTCAATGAGGACAACTCTGCTCTGAGACTGCTTCAAACAGTCCAATAGATTCCCTAGGATGAATTGTATCTGACGCAGCCAATTTGAAAGATCTAATTTATCTAAGTACTATTTAATCTGTTCTTCCCCTGTTTTCACTTGCATTTCTACCCCTTTGTCATTGGTGCTGTTTCCTGCCTGATCTCAGTTGACCTTTTTAGTAAAGATTGCAGCAAAAAAAGCTTTAAGCACTCAACCTCTTCAGCATCCCCTGTCAATAACTTTCTCTCTCTGTTCAATAGTAGACCAAGACTTTTTCCTCATTTTTTTCTTACTACAAAGCGTATTTACAGAATATTTTCTTGTTATCCATTATGATCCTTGCTAGATGTGGTCCGTGTTCTCACTTAACCTGATTTGGGTCCCTGAATATGCTCCATATTCTTTCATGCTCATCTTTGGTAATGTGGCCTAGGTCCAATTTTCTGCTCACTACGGATATTTGAGATCAGTGGTAAGTTCATGATTTAGCCAAGGTGGTTTCTTACAGCACTTCTAGTGATTCTGCTGCTTTGGGATAATGCACACATGTGCCCTTAATAGAACTATTTTAAAGAACTGTCAGCTACTCAGAGCTTGTTGCCCATGAGATATTGCTTAGTAATTCTCTGGTTTATCTAAGCAGCCTTTCTTCAAGTGTACTGTTTGTATTTTGTTGTTCCTTTTCCCCTCTGGGAGTTCTGAGTTTGCTCATTGCGTGATTAACTACGGCCAAAATTGCCTTCTACTTTCATACTTCTAAACCTGCTTCTTCCTGATTCTTAAAGCCAAATCCAAGGAACCTTCCCTCTGGTTGCTTCTCTAGACTGGATACAAAGAAATGTCAGCATGGAGCCTTTGTCTTGCGATCTCCTTTCCCAGTGGGTATCTCCACTACCCTCCCTGTCACGATCTTCAAGCCCAGCGTAGCATACGATTCATCCTGTTGCCCTCCAAAAGTAGTAGCTCCATCCATCTGTCCTCTGTGGTTTTAGACTCACCCCCCATTGTGACAGCGCCTCTGTTCATTCCCCTTTTATCACTATCTGGCAATTTTCAACTGATCCTTCTCTCTCACACTGTACAACAAACCTACCTACAGGCAGTTTCATCCCTTTCCTCCCTGACCAGTCTATGCCATCTATATTAGTATTCTGGTCATGTGAATTAGCCCAAGTCACTCATGCTAATTAATTCATAATCTTGATCATGTATTAAAACTTCCAGCTTCTCCTGTTTGTTCCCTGCATTTCTTGCCTAAGTTCTTGCAGGTGCTCCTTGCAATTACACCCAGCGCGTAGCAGGGGCCGCTCCAGTGAAGTCAGTGGGTCGTGTTTTGCTGCTGCTTACAAAGAAGGTCAGTCCAAAGTGATCCAGTTGGCACGAGGTTATTCCAGATTTGCCTTTGTGAGGGTAAAAGAAGAATTTGGCCCATTGAAATGAATTTTGTGTGAAATAGGTCTAGGCCAGGGAAATTAAGTTTGTTCTTCTAATTGAGGATATATTATATATTGTTTATAATCTGTATGATGGCAATATGTTCACCACACCTAGAATATTTCAACACTGAGCTTTTTGGATCCTATAATTGTCCTTTTCTTGTTGTGCTCACTGTAATAAAGTGCATTTTACATAATTTTCTGGAAAAATAAAAATCAGAGAAATCTTAACCCTAGCTGAGGCTTATACATAAGCAGAATCTGTCATGTAGCTTGTGCTATGGCAAAGCAGTAGAATTTGGGGTAGAAAAAGTCAGCTTTTGAGGTTTTATTACTTTTTGCTTTGTGATGACTGGCTTCAAGCCCACACATTTCTTGAATACACAATAGGGAGTTGGGCAAGACTGCAGAAATAAATTTTATTAACACACAATCACTGCAGCCCCAGACAGAATAATCTCCTTTAGTCTCCTCTAGCTGGCAGAGTCCTCTTTGTACCAGGTCAAGTCAATTAGCAGTATAATGTACGACAGGTTTTATTTAAAAAGGGTTTAATTAAAGTTTTGTTACAAAGCTCGTACAAACTAACAATCTGTCTTTTAGGGATATGTATTATCTAGAAATTGATTTTAACTTAAACACTAATTTATGGACTGTCCCCTTTAATAAGTATAATTCCTTGGAAGATATTAAAGTCCTCCTGCCCCAAATAAATTCAGGTCCTGATTCAGCAAAACACCTAATTACTAAGGACCTCAATGAGGCCACTCATACACTGGGAGCTGAAGGTGTGCTCGAGCACTCTGCTGAATTGGGGCCTTCCTATAGAACTACTGCCCTGATTACACACATTGTACAATTCAGTCATGTCTTTACTGAGAAATGTATTTAAAAAGTCACTAATTCTGTAAATATTTCTACAGGCCATTGAAAATAAGTATCTATTTCTATCAGAAAAGCATGTTTTAATCAGTCCTAGCATCTTCTCATATCTATGTACATGTATTTAGATTGTACCTGTATATATCATCCCTTGCCAAAAGACTGATCCCACTAATCCTGTTTCTGACTGCAGCTCCCCACAACTGTAGCTAAGCACAGCTGCACTAGTTTAAATGAAGCTAAGCCAATTCATGCCAGCTGACAATTAACACCCTAGAAATGTAAATAGACTTTTTTTCATGAAAACTAGCTATGTTGTTCTATCAAGTGCTAGCCATAAACTTTCACCTTATTCTAACCCTTATAAAATAATACTCCCAAAAGTCCAAGATATCAATGTAGACTGAACAAGGAGAAGCATTCCAAGGGGAAGCAAGTGGATACGGAAAGTGTGAAGAAAGGAGAAGGGAAATAAGTGCTGTGGGATGAATCCTGTGCTGACGGATGCTGTCACAGCCCCTGATCTCCGTGGGCCCGCGACACTTGAGGCTGCTCAGGCGGTTTCTCTGGGCAGAGCCGCTGGGCGGGGAGGCCGGCCCTGCCATTCCTCAGAGGCTATTTCGTAGCCAGAAGAACAGGCTTGCTCATTTGAAATCGAATCAGGCTCAAAGCTTCTGTTTGCACCAGGAAAAAAAAAGTGTAAGAAATAGACTACTTTTGCAAAAATCCTCCATAATCTGATAGCTTCGCGTAAGTGCTCCGAGATTTGTCCAGGATTAGTGCTCGGTCGCCTTGCAAACTAAACCCACACCAGCCCTAATGTGTTTTGTGCCCGGTTGGTTCGGCAGGATGTAGTGCGGAGGCTGGAGCTGGCTGGAGCTCCGGCCGAGGTGGGAGATGCACAGTGGGACCCGGGGGAGTCATGGGGGCTTCACGTGCTGCTTTACAAGGATAAATCTGTATGCGGCCGTGGTGGTACGTGGGATTAAGGGAGAGACCAAATTCAAACAGGTACCTTAGGATTTGGGTGCTCTTTCCCTGCTGACCAAGCTTTGGGGTATCTGGTCAACTTCAAGAACCTGTGTCTGCACAGAGATACTCGCAGCTTTAGAGCTAAGTTTGTTTGTAAAAGTGCAGTTGGGTTTGGGGTAGATTAATCAATGTTTTAAGAGCCGGAGCCCAGCGCAGCAGCCTCATGTGCTAGCTCGCTCTTTCATCCACCCTTTCCTTCCCTCCTGTCCATAAAGTCTCACCCAGTTTTATAGCACTGCTGTGGAAAACAGGCATGCGGGCGCACTTGGGCCTCCCCTGACAACCCCATG
>JAUBOD010000222.1:1638862-1655937 GCA_032353885.1 Nothura maculosa | reverse complement strand
GGCCCGGCCCGCGCCCCTCCTGCCGCGCGCGCCCAGATGGTGCCGCGCAGCCCCGCGCGCCCGCGCTGAGCGCGGCGCAGAGCGGGCTCAGGCGGCGCCCCCCGGCCCCGCGTTGGGAACGGGCGTGCGGGAAGGATGCGCTCAGCGCGGGGGGCGCGGCGAGCGCGGAACAAGGAAATTCCATGTTAGGAAGCGCCCGCGCGGGGCGACTTCTAATGTTTTCCTGCCACTGACGTTGACAGTGACACACATGTGTGGGCTGAGGCTGGAGCGTCACCGAGTTTTTAAACTCAACCAGGAAATAGTCTGTTGCTCGGGGATAAAAACCAAATACCCGGCACCGCGCGCAGGTACCGCGGAGCGGCCGCGCCGAGCGGCTGCGTGCGCCTCGCGTCCCAGCCGCGCACACCTGGCTCCGCTGCTTATTTTATGCTTATTTTTTTTTTCTTTTTTATTTTTTCCCCCTTCTTCATCTTGGGATTTCAGGCTCTATTTTTAATTCTTCCAGGTTACTTAGGAATCAGAAAGGCAAATATTGACAGGGCTTCTCTTTTAGCCCCTTCTAACTAAGTAGCTTGAAGCTGCAGTCTTGTGGATTTTTTCACAGCCAGCATGGTTTCTGGATTGGGAAGGCTGGGAATTACAGGCAGCAGTTATGTCTTTATTATTTTGTGACATTTTCTTACACAGGCAGAGGTGTTTTATACATACACATAGGTCTGAGTTATTTAATTTTTTACCGGCCCGAGTGCTTGTTCTGCAGCTCAGTAGCGCTCGGGGATCCCATGGCCATTGGGCACGGCAGTGCCGGCGCTTCCCAAGCCTGGCCGGAGGAGCTCCCATCCTGGAGCATGGACTGGCAGAGCAGGTCGCTCACGTGCCCGGACGCGGCTGCGGGACAGGGTGACGGTGGAGGTGACAGAAGGGCCAGGGCAGCAGCCAGGCCAAGCCGGGGCCGTCCCGCAGGCTGCGCACGGTGCAGCTCCATCCGTAAGGGCTCTGCCTTACCTGCTGCTCCCATGAAAATCACCTTAAAATAACTTTTCTGACTACGTAACCATGGGAAAGTGAAGCAAAATGAAGTAAATCATGCAAAAGCTGTGACAAATGGATTTATCTGCACTGGGGATGGGAGAGTAGAAGCTTGTCTGAGGCTTTTTAAATATGAAAACAGAAAAAAAGGCCAAATCTACAAGTCTTCCTGGTTCCCCTGAGCTGCCCTGTTCAGTTGTCAGCAGTTTCCAGCCTTGGGGAAAGGTGACTATAAGTTACTATTCCGCAGTGATTGGCATGGTCTCCATATCGGGATGGCTCCATCAGTTTAAATGTTGCTGGCCCTGCTCCAAGGAGCCCTCCTGTCGGCACCGCACACGTTTGCCACTCACTTCTGTACGGAGCAGCCCGTACCGTCCACCCCTTCCCCCCTTGGGAAGAGCAGCCGTGTGACTCGTTATGAAGCTCCCTACCTGACGGTCCAGTTTGACTTGCTATGTGGAAAGCAAAAAAAAAAAAAGTATTTCAAACTGAAGGAAGCAGAAGACACACCAAGGCTCTGCACTGGGCTGCTTTATATCAATATTGATTTCTTTTTTTTGAGGGGGTTTGTGTTATAAAGAGGGAGCTTTTATCCCCCTGAGCTCTTTGGCAATTATCTCCCTGCCATAAATGTTGATATGCACATAATGGATGTAACTAAAAAATCTCCTTATCCAAGCAGAAAAGGCCGACTGTTTGTTGGAGCAGATAGAGTGCTGAGAGTGTGAATAGACAAACCCATATGTCGCTGGTGAGGGAGATAAATGATGGACGAACAGGAGTTGGTTACTATGGATCAGCACAATAAACCAATTCCCGTCATACACCTCTCTTAATAATATACCAGTTTCAATGCCATTGACGGGTAACCTAGGTAGCACCAGTCAACTGTAAGTTTTTCAACTGTTCTTTTATACATCTCAAAGAACAGTTGGGACTGCTCTAATTTTTTCAGATGTTGAGTGCTAAAATTATGCAGAACTCCCTTCCTTGCCAGTAATTTTGCCGGGGAGCTTTTGAGCATGGCTGTGAAATGCCAAATGTATCAGATAGTGTTGTGCAGTCATAAGGAGTTTTGTTTTGTTTAGCCCATAACAAGGGCGCGCTCAAAAAGGCTAATGCCTTAAAAATATGTGGAGAAACTGTTTAGGCATCTCAGAGTGCCCTCGTTAGTGTGGTGTCTGCGGGTGCGGGATGCTGGAGTGCGCTGCAGTATGGCTCTTTCTAAGTCACAATTGCAAAAACTCACAATGCTGTTTATTTAAAAGAAAACAAGGGAAAAACTACAAGATAGGCAGTGGCAAATAATGCACTTTTGACTTTTTATGCCCCCTTGCAGAGCTGCCAGCAGCTCAGGGGAAACTTTGCAAAAGAGCCAGTGCTTGCGTCATGCTGCTCTTCCCATGTCGCTGTTACTGCCAACACTTTGCAGAGAGAATTGAAACCTTTGTCGCTTAAAGGCTTCCCTTTACGCCCCCTTCCTCTGCGGGATGTTTTTCGTCACGCTTTGCTACGGACCAGACTCGCTCCTAAGAAAAGGCCCATCTCGGGGTAGCAGCCGGAGCAGAGCGATGCCAGCAGTGCAGTGGGGATAACTGGCAAACCTACATGAGCAACGAGGGGTTGTTATTCCTCCTGGGAAGCTGCCACATGGGGAATAAGTTGGGGATTTTTACAGAGGAAAAAAATAAAGTATTACCAAGCACTGCCTTTCCTCCAGGAGGAAAATCCCTGTTTTTCCTGACGCTCCACGCGGAGCTGCAGCTGCACCTTCCGGAGTCTCTGCTCCGCTGGGCTCCAGGCTGAAGCGGGGGCGTTTGCTGTGGGGGTGGCAGGGACCTTTCTCATCCCGTAGGAGACGAGGCTCCAGTTGGATCCCAGAGTTAGGGGCGGTGGGACCCTGGGTGGGGGTCCCAGGACCCCGGCAGCAGGCGCTGGGACGTCGTTCCCAGAGGAGCGTCAGGCTGTGCCTTGCTGGGATCCGCTCCCGGCCCCCGCGCGGCACTTGGCAGAGCTATCGATGAAGAAGTGTTACATAAGGCCCCCATCAGGCATGTCCTAATTTGTTAATAATTGATGATCTGGGTAGTACAGAAATACCAGCGCTGTTCGCGCACTCCCACGCAGACCTGCAATCTCAGCGAGCCCCGCATCTCACTTTCGCCTTCATTGTAGTGTGGGGTTTGTGTAGTGCTTTTTTTCTCTCTTTTTGGGGTATTTTTGCCTGGTGACCTCTGGGCAGCTGCCTGGGGGGCTGTCCATGCCAGGCTGGGCGCGTTGCTGCCGGGCGGTGTTGGTGTCCGTGGTGTTTCCCCATATCGGGCGGTGTGTGGAGCGGCCCTGGGGACGCTGCTTCCCTGCACTTGCCCCTTGGGTGTTGGTGTGCGGAGCAGGGCAGAGGCCCCACGCGGCTCCCCCTCTGCTTTGGGGTGGTAGCAGGTCATGTTGCTTGCTCCTAAAGACTGGTTCATTTGCCGTGCCATGGGTACACAGGTCAGACCCACGGAAACACAGAGGAAATCCTTAGCAGACACCCTCAAAATGGGGTGGCCATACCCTTCGTTTGCACCTTTCTCCTTCGCAGTTCTGTGAAGTTCCAGGACTTGCAGCAGGCTGGGAAGTTCAGTCAAGCCCGGTTACTCTTCTCAAACAGACTGCGCTTTCCCACTGCTGAGGACGATGAAATCTATGACTTGCCTTAAAACTGGGAGGGCAGCTCTGCAGGGACGGCAGAGCTTGCGTTGACAGATGTCACAGCTTGCGTTGACATCCATGGGTTGACCGGCCGCCATTCCCAACCAGGCTGCCCTCATCCATGGTGGCCATGGCTCCGAGCTGCTCCCTGGGCTCGGACGGCGGGGCCTTGGTGGCCGCGGGGCGCTCGGCAGCCAGGCCGCTCCGCGAGGCCGCGAGCACCATGCGGGGCCCTCGCAAGAAGGCCCAGCCTTGCTAAGCCGCCTGTCTGCCAGGGATTAATTTAACCTCTAATTACTACATTTTCTTCACAGTTTGCTGCACATGAGCATGTTATAACAAAAGCACAAAGAAGTATGTCATTTTATTTAGCCACTACTCTGAAATTAATTTAGGGGGTATAGAGTCAGATCTGACACTCCTGGTGTTAAAATAATTGTGCTGGCGTCAGAATTAAAGTACATAATCTTCTTGTTTCTAATGATACAAGAGTACTAGTATAAATAGTGCTGTTAACTTGTTAGTTGTAGCTATAGTAGTGGGAGTGATACCTAGTTACAAACAAGTACGCCAAGGATCATCTTGGCAAAAAATCCCCCCAAAATGCGTGTTTTCTGCTTGACCTATCTACCATTTTGGGCTAGGATTAGGTGTCTATGAGTAGTTTGTTGTTTTGTTTTTATTTTTAAGGTCTTCCAAATTGCAATAAACAAGCTTTTAAAATGGCTTGGGCATCTTCCAGCCTGGATAATGATTCCTGATTTTTTCTTCCTCTTTTTAACATACGGCATCTTGGGAGCAATACAAAAGGCCATATGTCCTCTTCTGTCTGCTCATGCTGACATCAGAAATACAGTATTTCACTTTGCACAGAGAGTAGTTTATAGTATTGAGGGTAGGGAGCCTGGTTTCATGATGAATTGGGTTACGAGTTTCTCCTTTTCAAGTTCTGCACTTTGTAGTATTTACAATGAAGAATTTTCTCATTTGAATTGGGAGGGTTTTGACTGGGAAATGCAGCCTCTCTCCAGTTTTGGTTAATTAAATTAAAAGAGCTGCTGTTACATGATCGGGTAGCTCTCCTTGTCCTACCCTTTTCCCATCGCCTCTGTGCAGACTTATTGAAATTACTTAGAAAATGTAATTTCTCACGTGGGGTTGGGCCCGCAGGACTATTGGCTGAGTGTTGCTGATTTATTTCTAGTGGAAACAGAAGATCGGTTGTTTGTTTGTGGGTCATGCATTCAAATGACACAGCGTGGGCCCGAGCCAGCAGTGCTCCGTCAGTAAAAGCAGTGGCTGTGGTTGATGGGGACCCTCCCTGAAGAGTCCCCAAGGTCAGGCAGGACACGGTTATGGAGTCACATCTTGTAGCCCCTCTCTCAGAAGGTGAATTAATGTGGCATCGTTATCTGGGCTAGTGACAACAGTGACACAGGGTTGCCAAAAAGACTAATGGAGAGAGATGGGTGATTGATTCTCTTTACAGTATTGGATCACGTTATTTCTCTGAATTCCTGGACTGCTATCTGCTAGTGTAATTATTTACCCGACCACCCTCTAACCTAGAAGTAAACTGGATATAAAGGAAGATCAAATGCTGTAAGGGACTGGGTGGTTCAATGGATTGACAGCAAGGAAGGAGATGCTGCTGATGAGGAGATTCGTGTTGTGCCTGTTGGGAGCTGTAGGGCCCCGCTATGACTGTTAGTGCAAGTGGGTTTCCTGCAGCGATCGGAAGGTTTCCCGAGGCAGAAGCCAGCCCTCGATATTGCCTGCTCCAATTCCAACCTGTCAGGTTGTTTTTCCACGGGGTCTGAAGAGCTGCAGCTCCCCAGGACTCCAGGGGTGGAGGCGATTTTTGGAGTAAATAGTTCCCGGCTTCTTGCTTATGCAGCGTAAAACAGGAGTAATGGTGCTTTGCATTGGTTTGGTGTGCAGTTTAGCTGGTTAAGTGGTTTGTAAGGCAAAAGTGCTCATTACTGACTGGAGTCTTTGAAATCTTGTCATATGATCGGAAATTATATTCCTAATGAAGCCAGCTGTATCTTATTCTAAGGCCCTGAAGATGAATGACAGTTTCATTTCTGTGTTTTGGCTGTAATGCTCTTATCTAAAGCAACTTGGATTTTTATTTATTTATTTATTTTTTACATCATACCATCATCTTTCTGTTTGCTAAAATTCTGGAATTTGAAATAGGATGAAAGATAATAGGAGCTGCTTCTCTCTTTAAAAATCTTATCAGGCATGTTTCATTCTCTGTCACATATTCATAGGCCAAGTTTTGGGTAAACAAGGGAATCCTGTGCGAGGACGTTTGTCCTGTGCAGTTCCACTGAGACGCAGGAAGCTGTGACCCCATACGCTCTATTGGTTTAAGAATAATTAGCAAACATTGACCTGATGGGGTGATTAGAATGGATGCTCAGTGTAATTTCTTTTGTTCTCACTAGTTACTTTTAATCTTTTGGGACTTTTTACAATTTCAAATATATGAAAGGAATTGTTTGTGAATTCAGTGTTTCACTAACTCAGCAGATTGTGCTCATTATCAGGTTCTTTTAAGGACTTCACTTTTCCTGTTCTTTTAACTTACTTATTTTCTTAATTAACTCTGTTGGTTTAAGTAAAGTCACAAAGAAAAGAGGGTGAAAAAAAGAAACCAAGTATATACAATACTGCAGTCAGAAATACAGGCAAAAGGTTTTGATCTCCGGCTGCCAAATGATGACTCATTAAAGAGGAATTTTTGTTCCTCCCTTTTCAAAGGGTTACTCTCTATCAAGCAGTAAATATCTAGTTTTGATGCCACTGCACTGAGCTGCCTGCCATTGCTGCTGCAGTAAGTCCGTACTCTGTAAGGTTATTTGATCACAGGCTATATGAAGATTTGTTTTGCTGTTTTTCTGTACTCAAAACCTTGTTGGGATTTCCTTAAACTTTAACCTGACAGTGTAGATGCAGTCTAAATCAAAATACACTCTTCTTTTTCTAATGGAGAGCCATTTTCTAACTTAAGGGGTGAGTTGTTCAAATTAATTTTGAATATACAGGACCATTCAAGCACTATTTGTTTTCTAATTTTTGCTTTAGTAACACTGGACAAGGTTATTGAATTTTCTGTAAATTAAAAAAAAATATATTTTTGTTGTCCATATGAAGTGTTGTGTGCTGTTTTGTGGTATTTCATCGCATCATTTGGACTGAGAGGTCACTGTCAAAATCCAAGCAAAGGATTTCTGAGTTATTCTCGGCTCTCTGAGGCATCTCCTTTGTCTTCCTGGCTGGATCCATTGGACCCGTTGGATGGAAGGGCACAGGGGCTGTGTGAAATCCTGTCTTGTCCCCTGTCCTTTTTCATGGGTTGCTTGGTTTGAACTTTACAGCGTGTTGGAAAGAGGTTTTCTTGGTTGCAGCAGCACTCGCGTTTGACTGGAAGCAGAAAGAGAGCGTGTGTGAAGTGAATCAGAAGTGAATCTTGGTCCCTGATCCCAGAAGGTAGATCAGCCTTAATTTCAAGTGAAAGTCCTGCATCCTCAAATAACTTCTCATGTCAGTTAGAAGTTCAATATGGTTTTGAGTTGCAGAGAGAGAGATGTGGAGAATCTCAAGTTGAGGGCAAGCGTGAAGCGTGCGAGGGAAGAACGTGGACTTCTCTCCTGCTGCCTCTCCCCGCTCCCCTCCAGGGCTCCCGGACTCTGTCAGCTGTAATGGAGCGATTTGATTACTTTGTAGTGTTAAACTAAAAGAATAAATCTAAGTGCCTTGGGAATGGGGAACCAATCCAGCAATCAGAAGCAAACAAGTTAATAAACGTGAAGCATTTGTGCACGGCGCTGCTGCGGAAACGCGGCTTCCAGAAAGGCTTGGGGGCAGCCGTGGCTGCTGGACCAGTCAATTAGTGTAAGTGTGCTCGCTGTACACAGTGCCATTAATTGGCTGCTGAGGGGGCTCTCACTGGTTTGAAGGAGAAGTGCATGTCTTCTGTTGCTTATAAATTATGAAAATCTTGCATGTCGCAGGCTGAACCATTTACTGCTTCGTGCCTTGCTCCTCAGTCGCTCTAACATGTGTGTGTTATACCTAGGTAAAGCTTGGCTTGGGCAGCTTTAACCTTGCTTTCTTTAAGATCTTTCTGTCCATACATGTCTTCTGCAAACTTAGTTCTCTCTCTTGATAGCTCTTCTCTCTTCTCACCCTCTTTCCCAAGTACCTGGCAGGTATAGAGCATTGGGTGACTGTCCAGGGAGATGGTTTGAAATCCACGGAGCAGTTTCTGATGCTCCCGTGCCGCATTGTCCCAAGCCAGCCCTAGGAAGGGTGCATGGAAGTTGTGTGAGCTGCAGTGGGACGCAGCACTGAGGGCTGTCCCGTGGGAAACCCCCATGCGCCACCCTCAGGGATCTGATTCAGGATGCTGTTCCTTACAGAGCTCAGGCGGGAATTACTTATGGCAAGCCTTATGTAAGCCCAGGGCTTTAATGTTATCGTATCTAAGAACGGCAGCGATGGTGAGCCACAGGGTGAGTGACTGGTGCTGGCTGCTGGCCAGACCTCCTTTTGGAGCATCTTTATTGGTGACCGGGTGTCTAATATTTCATAATTAAGGCATGTTGCTTGTCCATACGCCAACTCCCGCTGCATCCCACAGCATGTTTCCAGATGCAGTTCGCTATCCCCATTGTATTTCTTTAGGTTTGTAACTCTTGTTTACTTTATTGCACTCTTGCACTTCTACTGTGTTGCCATTGCTTTGCTGTAGGACTTGACCTCTTCTGGTTTGCTTTACTTTTAGAAGGCTTTTTCTCTGGGCAAGCTTGGTGCTTGGATCGCCCAGCTCCAGAGCAGCCGAGCAGAGCTCGGAGCAGCTTTCCAGCACGTGGCTGCAATGGGGGCTGCCTGGCATCGAGCCGGCGCTCGGGCAAGGCCAAAAGTCAGGGTTTGGCGCTGCAGCTCTCCCAGCCCTGTAAGTGCAGATATAGGAACCTCAGGACGGCTAGGGGGCATGAGCAAAGCTGAGCTGCAAGACTGGCTTAACATGGGGAGAGAATAATGTGGCCCGTGACCCACCTGGTGCGGCGGAAGGGTCCAGAGCAGATGCCACCTCCGTGTGCCCCATATGTGGGGCCTCCATGTGCCTCTGTGTGCCATGCAGCTGGCTCCAGACATCAAGGCAACTGCTCATCAAACACCTTCCCAAATCTCCCTGGCAGAAGTTTGGGGTCTAACACTGGCCTTGGATTCTGTCAAGCTAAAGAGACAGTCGTGCCCTGTTTTATAGCTGCCTCTGAAGCATTGTGGCTCCTCTATAGGAAGGGGATGTCATTCAGTGTACATAAAGGCAGAAAGGAAAGAAAAAGTTCTTTGGCTCTCTTTGAGAGCCTTTTTCACATGTAGACAAAAATGAGTCACTCCACATTTCGTTACTGAATAGGAGCGGATTTACAAGTGTGCATGTGCTACGAGGAATGTATATGGATCGACACTTATAGTTTCCTCCATGACCATGTTGTAAATGGGCTCCAGTTGGTTTGATGCAGTTCCTGCCACGACACTGGGCTGTCTTTTGCAATGGGACCGTCATCCTTCTCGTGATCTCCTGAAGGCTACAGGACTGATTAACGTGGGAATTCTTGACTAGCTGTAATTTGGCTAGTGCAGGAAAGTGCAGCTGAGCTGCACGACGGCTCTTTAAACACAGACCCACAGCCCGCACTGGAGATCCTGTTCGTGGGTGTGGTGACTATGAATAATATTTACTTGATGCCTTTCATCTCACAAGTACTTTACACTGAACAAGCATTTCATCTTCATAGAAGATGTATGAGTTAGGTAAAATAAGTTTCGCTGTCTCTATTTTACTAATGAAGGTGGAGAAACTAAGGCAAAGAGTTTAAAGTAGCTTGTGCTTGCAAAGAAGGCCAGTTCCAGAAGCATGTGATTCCTGGTTTCCATTCTGTGTCCGGGCTAAGGTCTCTTCTTTCTAAGAAGAAGCAGGGAGGGAGGCTTTTGAGTTAGGAAGCAGTACAGAGTTTAGTGAGTCACCTGAGCAGATGACTGCAGTGGTACCTGTGGTATTTACAGAGGCATTTTGCTGACTTGATGCATAGTTTTCCTCCTCTAGTAGCGCAGTTCATCATGACTATATCACCACAGGTTTCTGGTGGGGTTCAGAGCAACCATAGACCATTTCTTAGACTGCTGTGGTAGTTCAGTTTAACCACTGGTCCAACTGTGCTGGAGGTGCAATCATACCTAGAGATTCCTGCAGAGTAAAAGATTTTCTGCTGGAGTAAACATGATGAGGGGCACATGTGGCTTTATTCAACCCAGTGACTCCTGGAGATGTTCCTTTGGAGATGGCCTAGAGTGTGTGTAAATGAGGTTCTGGAATTTCAAATGTGCAAGTGGTCGAACCATGGCACAGAAATCCTTTGCCTTGGCTGGGGCTGTTGGTAGAGCTCAGGCTGGTGCTGCATCAGGACCTCATTAACAGCAGAGACCGAGTCAACCTGCAAGGAGCTGCAAGGCGGTGGGGCGGCTGCTGAGAGCACAGGGGGAGCTTTTGATTTGAGAGAGCTTCCTATCAGGATGAGTCAGTGGCCAAGAAGCCCAACATCCGAGAAAGTTCTTATCTGAGGAGGCATCTGAGCTTTGACAGAGGAGCCTCCTGTGCAGCTCTGAGCAGGCGCCGCTCGGCAGGAGGCAGGGGCAGCCTCGCAGAGCCTTCCCACCGAGCAGCCCCTGCACGGCCCTCCCGGCCTCGCGACGATGCCCAGACACGGGATTGCCCCTGCCTGAAGCTGGAGCCTGGCGAAGCTGGAGCCTGGCGACAGCAGCTGAAGAAGCCGCTGCCTTTAGATTTGACTCTAAATCCCTCTCCCATTTCAGGGGCAGTAACAATCCATGCGCCGTGACGGGGGCAGGAGGGCCGGGGAGCCCTCGTCGTAAGGCCACGGTTCAAAACATTTAATTAGTTGCTTCGAAACGGTGGCTCCTCTCCTTTGAGAAAGGAATGATGCATCAGCAAAAGCCGTCCAAATTGATGTAGCAAATCAATTCTGTGGTAATCCGTTTATTTAAACTTTGGTACTTAATTTTATAAGCTCTTCTCAAGTGTTCCTGTGCTCCCGTTCATTAGCCGGTGTTCTTTTATGCTGGTGCTCCGAGGTTTGCACTGCAGATAGCAAAATGGCCAGCACATGGCCACTCTAGGCTGCCTCTAAAAGTGATTCAAGCAGGTCTGCAATAATAGTGCTAAAAGAAAAGCTATTTAGCAGCATTATTAATGGGCAAAGAGTTCAGGCAGGATTATGAAAAAGTAAATTTTTATTAAGAGTGGAGGAGCTAGAAGAATGGACTGATTGCCCTGAGTCCTCGGGGCCCTCGAGCAATCAATTTCCCTTTCTAGTATTCAGTTACTTGCTAATTGTATTGATTTTTATCAAATATGTGTACAAATCAATTTTATATTTTAGTGCTGTTAAAAGCTTCCTTCCATCCTTGCAGGATTTCTGCAGGGCTCTGATCCTTCTCATCGTTGCCGTCTTTTAATGCTTACTGTCTTAATGCCTGTTTTCTTTACATTGTGACTGTGTTTGGCCGTTTATCCGGGTCGGGATTTTAGAGAGGCGCTCGGCGTTGGGCAGATCAGACCTTGCTTGGACAAAAACTCAGTGGACGCTTAAGTAAAAATTGCAGGAAAGGGATGGGTCGTGCCATAAAATGGGTGGATAGAAGTGACCGTGTCAGCGCGTGACCCCCCGAAGGGCAGGAAGCGCTGGCAGAGGAATCGTGCTGCAGAAGGGCAGGCACCCGGAGCGGGATGGTGCCGAGCGCCGCATCCGGCTTGGAGGAAACGCGTGGAAGAAGCCAGGGAGACAAAAACCAAACTCCTGAAATAACCATGCAGGCTGGTTTACCCATACCGACCCCAGCGCTTCTGAGCACTGACGAGCTCAAACGCTTAGAGCGAAGCAGTTGCTGGAGACGTCTTGAAGGCGAGTGAATGCACTGAGCTCCAAACCAAATAGAACAACCTTCTCCATTTGTGTTTGTTTATGCCCATGGCGGTTTCAATTGTTCCTGTCAAACATACCTGTTTGCTACGACAGCACAGAGTCTCACTCCGCTCTCCAGTGTAAGCTGCGCCGTTGTGAGTTGAGGGGAATGTCTCTGTGCGCTGGGCGGAGGGCTCGCCTCGTGATGGAAACGTTTGGAGGGTGCACGGCGCCGTCAGCCGCCGCTGCGTCCTTGGAGCTTGTGACGCTGCGAGCAGCAGTCGTGGGAACGGGCACAGTCAGAGCCGACTTCACATTACACTGCACTGCTTGCGTGGCTGCCTTTTCTGCTCTTACTGCCCCAACACTGAGGAAGAGGCTCCGGTCCTTTTTCTTCCACAGGGAGAGTTGCACTAAGAAGCATCCAGGTTGATGTGCATTTGGGATAAAAATACACTTAAAAAAATCCAGTATCATGGTAGACACGAAGTATATAATGAGTTGATGGCTTTTTATTTTGCCTTTTTGGGTTCTCTTCCCTGGCTCCGCTGCTCTCTGTGCTGGCAGTGTGGGATGGGAAGCCCGGCCTGGCCGGGGTGTGGGGGTCTGCGCTGTCCCCGCCTGGACGGTGCTGGGCAGGGGGTTTGTCCTCCCTGTGCTGCAGGGAGCGGGAGCCGTTCCTGCTGGCACGTTTGTGTCACTGCGCTGGCACGGTGCATCCGTAGAGGAGCCCGTGGGCCGGCCGGGCTCTGCACGGGGTCGTTACAGCAAGAGGAATATAGGGAGGAAAGGGCCAAGCTCTTCTCAGTGTTGACCAGTGATATGGGACAAGAGGCAGTAGGTTTAAGTTGAGACCCAGGCAGTTCCATCTCCATGTGAGGAGGAACTTCTTCACTGTGAGGGTGACAGAGCAGTGGAACAGGCTGCCCAGGGAGGCTGTGGAGTCTCCTTCTCTGGAGGTCTTTCAAACCCACCTGGATGTGACCGGGTGCCCCGTGCTCTGGGTTTCTCTGAAGCCAAGGTTGGACTACATGTTCTCGAGATGTCCCTTCCAACCATTCTGTGATTCTGTGAGGAACGCGGTGCTGCTGCTGCAGGGTGTCACCACATCACACACTTCCTCGATCGCCGCGTTACCCCACGAGCCCGTCTAATGGGATCCTCCGCCGCCGATTCCGGCTTACCCTGACCTACTTCTTCCTCGTGTCCCAGCAAGCTGTCAGGAGCTATCAGAGCACTGGGAGCTGAAATAAACACTCACCAAGGGGAAAAGCAAGGCTCTCTCTGGTGAATTTAATTAGCTTTGTTTAACTGGCTTGTTTGCTTTGTAAATCACATCATTTTTAGTCAAAATTAAGGGATAAAAAAAATCTGTAATTAAAATCAAATGATGCACAACCTTATTAAGAGTCAAGGATTTTAGAAGTTCAGTGTGAAAAGGCTTGGAGGTTGTAACATGTTTGCAGTAGTTGGAATATCTGGGGAGAGAGAGGGGTAAATTTAAGAGGCTTTTTTTGCTTTTGGGCTCTCCAGACAGGAGCAGGCTATTATTATTGTGCCAATACCTTTACTTTTCCTTCAACTTGGAAAAAAACCCACTACTTTTCAATATTGAGACTTGAGTCTTTTCATGGAGAATTGTAAGATTTGGATTAAAATTTTTTAATCCAAATAAAGGCTTTTAATGCTGCATTCTGTCCTATGGCCTTAGCATTGGTTTATTATCCATAGTCTGAATCCCACTGTCACAGGAGGCCGTGGTTGAAACACGGCTTCCCTGTGGACCGCAGCAGGTCTGAGCGTTAGCACAAAACTCACTGTAATTCAGGCTCTGCCAGAGAGACGAAGCCCTGGCTTGGCAAGCCAGCCCTAGGCTGAATTTGAAAGTCCTTACAGTGGTTTTATCAGACAGTGTGTTACCTTCTTCAGGTGCTTTACTGTGTTTCGGTGTGCGGTGCTTATTTCATCTAACAATGGATGCTCTTGCTCTTGTCAGCATAAGGTCTAATCCTCTTGCTGTTGAAAATGATAAAAGTCCTATGAATTCCTAATATGTCTTATCAATTCTGGCAAAAATATAAAACATCTGACCCCAAATTCTGGTTCATCTTTGTCAGAAATACATTTCTTCCTTGCATATATATTGATAGAGCCTCCTGAATACATGGTTTATAGCAGTGTACTTGTGCTGAGCTGCAACATGAACAGAAAAGGATTAAGCAACCAGTGAGAAGGAACTGGGTATGAATAACCTTGCAGCGTTGTGGCAAGGGTAAAATGACTGCCCAAGAGTATGAAAGGAATTCCGAATCTGTTTTACAAAGCAGCAGTCCGTCTTCCAGGCCTCCATAAGGAATGCAGCGTTGGTCAGCCCGTAGGACCCCTCCGAGCATTATTTATGGTAATAATTTCATTAAGGAGCATAATGAGCAGCCTTGTTTACTGCATGGCTTCTGAGTAACTCCACAACTTAGTGATTGCTGCTAGATTTCAGGGGAGAGAGGGAGAAAAGCTCTGTCCTTGGTGTGTGTGTCTCGAGCTCCTCTGGGTTGTGCGTTGGACAGAGCATTACGGGGCTGTCTTGGATGGAGAGTGCAGAGATTCCTTATCAAAAGAAACACGTTGGGAGTCCTCGATAGTTTAGAAATCAAACTGAAACAGAACTAGATGGATAAGTGAGGTAAACCATCTACTGAGGTCAAGTGCAGTAAGTTTTCTAGTTTACAGGAGTGGGGGATCAAGCAAGGGAAGTGGGGACGGCGCAGCTGAACAATTCCCATATCTTAAATGTCTCCATTGAATGGAGAGCAGAAGAATTAGCAGGTTAGAAACTCTGCTTGCATTCGACTGCTTTGCGGCATCCTCGCTCTCCCTCGTGGACTGAGATCATAGGTATTTTTGGCATCTACAGCTGAGGTGCATAGAGTGGGAAGAATAAAAGTACTTCTAGGTCACCACTCCGGAGAAGATGGATGAGGTGGGTGTAGTGGAGCTTTTACCATGGGCATGGAAGCAGACATGACAGGGAATGTGTTCTTTATCCCAGGAATGGTTCAGACTTTGCTAATCTGATCTGGTGTGAATAGTGAGAACTTTGTGGTGTTAATACCCCAGCGGGAAGGTGAAGGGTGGAGCAGGGAGGCCGCTGAGGAGCTGTGCCTGAATTCCCAGGTGTATCTCTTTCCCTTGGGATTGTGGCTTGGGATGTGGCTGAGATTCCAGATCCCATCTGGAAAGCGAAAAAAAGAAAGGGAGAAATCTGCACTGTGGGGAAATGGGGATTGGGTGTGTTTAGCAACAAATGTGATTAATAGACATGTTCCTGTCACCGCTGCAATGGCGCCGCGGGGCCTCCATCCATCGCGCCGAGGTTGGCGAGCGCGGAGCCCTCTCTGCTCCCGGATTCCGGATTGAACGCGGAGCAGCTCGGGGTGCGTCCCCGGCACCGCGGTGCTCTCGGGAAGGAGCTGGGCTTGGCGCTGCGCACACTTGGCTGAGGCTGCTTTGTTAAATGGTGCCTTGCTTGGAGGACACGGGAAGGGGCAAACACACAGTGAGACTCGAGTCGTTTAACTTAAATCCCCCTCCCCCTGCCCACTATTGACATATCAAGAGACCCAATGGGGCATGTTTAATTACACATGCTCCGAGTTTACAATCCGTCTGAAGACGCTGATTTTTTTTTCCTTCTGACGCAGCAAGGAAAGATTTGATCCTGCAAGAGGTCTTATTAGCTGTAATATGATAGGGTTGTTTTGTTTTGTTTCATTTTAAATCTAAGTGGGATGGTTTTATCTTCTAGGTCAAATGATTTAATCTGATGCACTAATGTTACATGGTTTAGCGATCCTTCTGCTCCCCTTCTGCTTGTAATAAGTGACAGAAGTACAGCTTCTTGCTTGATAAATGGGTTAACAGTATTCACAAGGCAGGTAATAGAAATCCATATTAATAGGTGGAAATTGGCTCTTGATGCCAGGCAGGAGAGTCTAATGAAAGTATTATTGTTTTAGCTTCCAGCTCCTTTGCAAGCTGCAAGCTAAATGCCTGTATTACATTCTTATTACCTATTTATCACACCATATAGCTGAGTGGATGTTTATTAAATTACATTTGTGTTTAATGCCTGTTTGTATACTTTTCACTGAACGTGTTCTCAAAGGAAATTTTCTGGCAGCGTTTCAGAAATGCACACTCTTTTCCCGTTCTCTTTTTATAAAATAAAACCATTGTTGCCAGCTATCAATATACAATTGGTTTGGAAATTAAATTGTTTCCTGCAAAGCTGTAAGAACCAGCTAACCTTCTCTATTTAATTTAGGAAATAAATATTTAAAAATCGGAAGAATGCACTGTGTTCTTGGGTAGCACCGATTCTATTCTAGTCCTTAAAAATACCCAAGATCCCACGCGCCGGGCTTACCTAGTTTCAGCTTTAATTTAGCATTAAATTGCTTCATCAGGGATTTTATATATGACCTTCTGTATGTTTGTGATTCTTTTGAGAATATTTAAAATAGTACTGAATACCATCAAAGGTAAGAAATTAGGAGCCTGTTTATCATCTCCCTACTTATGGTGCTTCTCCAGTTTTGCAGTTCTGTTTTCTTCTTAAGAAGCACTTTCATGTCGTTCTATCTAGATTTTAAAAAATGCCAGATCAGCAGGGCACACGTGTTCCCATGCATCCATACGTGGCAAGGGGATGGATCTTGGGAGCTTTGGGAAATTTGGTGAGGAGGAAGAGGAAGAAGGGCAGCCCTTTCATGCCAGGGCAGTCCCCGTGGGTCCCCGCACACCCAGGGGCCCTCGTGATGTTGTCGCTTTGCCAGGGCCCTGGTCGTGTCCATAGTGCCTCCCCGTGACACCGGGTCCCTTCGGAACCAGCGTCCCCCAGGAAGAACCAAAGTCCATAGAGCTGGTGTGCCTAGGTTTAAGTTGATGGAATATTGAATCAATCCTTCACTATCCTCCTCAGCTGCATATTGCCATTTGAGCCACGCTTATTTGCTTATATTAAAAAAGAATAATCCAGAGGTGCTACTTATGTTTCCACTCTCTGCTGCAGATAATAATACAAATACCATCCGTTCTGTTGTGACCAGGTTAATCTCTTAATCATTTTTTGATAAAATTTTGCTGCCAGCTCTTCTTTAAAGAGCTAATCTTTGCCATTAGCGGGTCCTTGACACGCACAGTGCGCGGGCTTTCAAGTTACCGGGATCGAAAAACAATGCTATAGAAAAGGCTGTCATGCTGCACTCCTGCTTGATGGCAATTTGCATTATGGATTTCATAGAACTATTCAAAACACGGCTGAAGCAATGCTGCCTCTTTTGTAAG
>JAUBOD010000222.1:1588614-1599336 GCA_032353885.1 Nothura maculosa | reverse complement strand
CCCCGTCTCCTGAATCTCATCGACACCTCTGGTGGAGAGCGTGCCTTGATAAACACAAGCATTACTTGAGTCAAACTGCTTTATAGATGTGAGGTGCTGTAGTTTGTCATCACAGCTAGTGCAACCTTGTAGAGACAGGGAGAAGGACTACGAGCTGAGATTGGGTGAGATAAATGCAGTTTTAGATTATCTCATTAAATTTATAGGCAAGCTGCCCTCCATGAGAACGAGAGGGCGGTGTCAAGGGTTGGAGAATCATGACAGCTGCACAAACCAAATATAAATATTTTGTTCTTTGCAGAGGATTCAATTTGGATCTTGACTGTGTGGAATATAGTCTTTTACTCAACACCCAAGTCTCCATCTGAAGATCTATACACATAACAACAGCCAATACGTTTTATTTTAAAGGATGGCAAAGAGCAATCAGGGTGACTGAGTCTTTGAGTTTTGCCACAGTCAGGGATTGGGCAGAGCCTTGGATGTCCTGGCTGGGTCTCAGGTCCTGTTTTTACCAAAGAACTGCCTTTGAGGGAAGCTGTTTATACCCATGCTGTATGAAGAGAGAAAGCAAAACTTAAAAGAACTTTTTTTTACTATTATTTTAAACAAAACTGTATAGCCATGGATCACTTACAGTCTTCAAACAAAGGCCTTTCCTGACTGACAGCTCCCAAGATAAGCTCAGAAACCTGAGTCTGGCAGTATTTCACACGGTTGTATATCAAGTGAATGGGTGAAAGATGGGCAAGAGAAAGATGCACTGAGCTGCACAGTTTGTTTTACCAATGTTCGTATGTTGTGTTAAAACAAACAAGCAAACAACAAAACGCTCTGCCACAGTTTGGAACTGAAAGGATCAATTTTATCTTAAAGAGCATCTCTGAACTGTGAGCAGAGTAGAGGCGAGGAAAAGGAAGCAATCTTCCAGAAGGACCAGGGAGAGTCCTGCTAAAGGCGAGGGAGATGGGACCAGCTGAGCTCCGGTGCTCCTCGCGCTTCCGCGCCGGCTGCCCTGAGCCTCCTGCCAAAGCAGGGCCCGGCTCTGCCTGCCGTTGTGTGCGTGCCTTGGCCAAACACGTGCAGGATTTTATTACCTGCATGAGTTACCGCAGTGCCCTCTGTAAAGGTGGCATCCAGGTCTGCTACGGCGCCGCACAGAGTGCTAGAGACAGGGAGGCCACAAGCAGCTTCCTCATGGGTCCAACCCTCCTACAGACTCGTGATTCTCTGTGTGAGCCCCCTGCAATAGCACTAGTGTTGACATTGTTTAACCCACAGTATTTCCAATGGATTTCTGCCTGGGAACCTTCAGAATTCTTGGACTTCAGAGCTAAGCTCAGCCCCCTGAAGGGTGCGCGGGCTGGGCGGCCACGAACCACGAGCGTTTCCTCTTCACATTACCTGCTCTCTGGTGCCTTGCAAATGCTTCAGGATTAGCTCTCTTTGCTCCAAAAATTCAAGTGGCCACATCCAACCCGTTCCCTCCTCGTATTTTCTACACAGAGCCACTCTTTGCCTTTTCATCCATGCTGCTGTGACATTATTTCTGTAACCCTTCTGTTTTGAGATACGTAATGACTGGATTCAGCTGGATTCCCCATTTAAAGCAGAGGGACTATTTGTCAAGTCCGTAATGCCTTTTGAAATGGAAGAAACTTTTTAAATGCAGCTACTGTATGCATTTTTAATTAGATGCATTTCCGTTCTTCCACGGCTGTTAATGCTCTCATTTAGGAAGTAGAGTTTTTCACCTACTCTGCAAATATCCGCTGAGATGTGCAGAGCTGAGCGGCTCTCTCCCAGTAACCTTGCTGTGACCTGGTTATCTGGTAGAACCACAAAGAATTCAGTCTCTAATTAGTCCATCTGTTAACTATTGAAATTCATGGCTCGGTTTTATTGTCTGGGTCTGTAACATAATGCTGAATGGTCTCACCTGGCAGCTTATTTCTTGTAAAGCAAATGTGCCTTTCCAAGAGCCATTTTGGTGCAGATAACTGTCTTTTCAGCAGTGGACAAATGACTCTGTCTAGCTGCCTGCAGTCCCCTTCATGCCCTCACTGAAATAAATTGTGGATCTCCAATAGCTCTGGGCTTAAGTCAATACAATTTAACATGTACATTTCTTTATGTGATATTCTTCAGAGTTACACTGCAAGAGCAGATGGGAAAGTTTAATAATGATAAATGAGTTTAGTGTTTTCACATAGCCCTAAAAAACAATGACTGCTCTTTATTAAAGATTAGAGGGATTTTTACATATTTGCCAAAGAGTGATTAAAGCTCTGACTCTGATCCTTGTGAAGTCTTGCTTTTAAATTCTTTTTGGACTGTTTGTTAATGAGGATTCAGAGGAATTAGGGGCCATAAATTTCTTCCTTCTCGCTTAAGTGAAGCCACAGAGTGATTACTGGATATGTAACGGAGGACTGGACTGGAGTTTATCAGCGGCGCGGCCCCGGGACATCCATCTCCGTGCTGGTTTCCTGCACTTGTGTCTCATGGAAAGGGCCCACGAGGCTGCGTGGGTTGTGCTGCCAGTGGGTTGTTAAAGGCTGCGGATGCGCAGCCGCATGCGGTAGGTCCCGGAGCGCCGTTCTCCCGCTTGGAGCCGGCAGTGTGTGTGGATGGAGCCCACGTGTGCAGATGGAGCCCCGCGTGCTGCCGTCGGCCGCGGGGTGGCAGGTGCCTCGTGCGCAGTCCCCGTGTGCTGCGCGTACTTGGCCCTCATCAAGGGCTCCTGGTGGCCCCACTGGCACAGACACGAGCCCCTGGCCCATGCCTTGTGCCTGGCTCCTTGGGGAGGCCACAGGGCACCACACAAACCCAAACAACCTCAATGGATGCTGCCGAATGGGAAGGCGCTGGGAATGCTGCCGTAGCGGCGCTTTGGCCAGCAGCACGCGGGCACCCGCGGGCCCCAGCCGGCCCTGCACGCTCTGTTGTGAGCGACGGAGACAGCAGGAAGAAAAAGAAGAGATACCTGCGTGCAAACAAGTATGGCTGAAAGCTGCAATCTCCTCCTCTGGAAATACTGGAAACCCTCTTGGACACAATCCTGGGCCACACGCTCTAGTTGACCCAGCATGTGCAGAGGGGTTGGACTGGATGATCTCTAAAGGTCCCTTCCAACCTTTACAATTCTATGAGTCTGTAGTGCATAGGAGTCCATGGGGACGTGTGCCCTGAGCGAGCCCCAAGCCATCGGGGTGCAGAGCCCCTCCAGGCCTCCTGGCTTGGACGCTGCCACCTTCCTGAATTTTCATGGGGGGTGCTCCAAGCTATAGACAAGTTGGGACTTGGCCTTGTTTGGTTTGGCCTTGGGATGGGAAGGAAAAGGATTTTTCTTGAGTGATGAAAAGGAAAAAATTTTTGAAGTTCATTAACCTTTGGTATGGATAGCAGTGTCCTTTAGACTACACGAGAGCTATTCTTAGTCATGATGTTTACATGACTGTTTTTTACTGCAAGGGAATACAGTAGTTCCCACTAGTGGTGAAAGGAGAGAACTTTTTCCTTTTCCTTTTCCTTTTATTTCTTTATTTCTTTTTTATTTTTTTTTTTTTTTGGCTTAACCTAAATATGAACTGCAAAAGGAAAGATATTGCATCCATTCCTTGTCTTCCTGTCTATGCCGTTTTGTCCTAATTTCCCCAAAAGCAAAAATTATATCTATAGATTGTTTCTTTACTGGCTAATTAAGTGTTATACAACTTTGCTCTCAAAAACTCAGCAACCCAATCTGCCTATTTGCAAATGAACTTTGCTGATTGTCATTATTGCTATAGGGTGCCTGCAGAAAATCCCATATAATTAAGCTGTTGTACTGCCACAGCACAAGAGCTGCAATTAGTAATGTGATTTACACTGCTTTTACCATTAATAATATGGAAAAATCAACATTATTTTCTTGATAATGCTTAGGAGAAATGAGAATGAGGTGGACATGATTAGGAAAAGAGACTTTAATGTTATGACTTGTTAATGCAATAGCCCTGAGCTAGACATCAGAATGATTGTCCTTGCACTAAACTCATTTGCTTCAGTAAGCACAGACCCTGTGCACGCAACAAGACAAGTTGGGAGGAAATTGGATAGATGGCAGGGATTTGGGTGGTATGAGCATTGCAGTGTCTTTCATGTGCAGAGTACACAAACCGAATCCCTGCACTTTCAAGTATTCCCCCAGAGGCAATGTGCATTATTCAAAGCTTAACTGTGGCTGCAGAATACTCTCTGACATGAAAGCGGGATGCCAGCGTTACATGAACTTTCATATTTACATCGGTCGTAAATCATATTTGCCTTTTCCGCCCCTCTGCCTTTTTTTTTGGTGGGAGAGAGGGCGTAAAACGGGGAGGAGGGCAGGGGGAGGAGGAGAGGTGTCCAGCAGAATTGTAAGCAAAGCACTGGCAATAAAGACTGGTCTTATGAGACTGCCCATGAATAGGAATGATAATGAGAGCAGTGATGAGCTGCAGGTTTGTGTCTTTTAGTAAATTATCCAGCAGGCATTTACATTTCATCAATTGTGCTTTTGCATAATAGACCCAAGTGCTGCAACAAAAGGAGGCGCCATAAAAATGAGTAATTTCAGTGACCTTCTTGGTAATGGCTCTTATAAAGAATATCTTGGAAGGACTTGGGTGATTCCTCATGATGAAGCTGTTGTGGAGAGGAGCCCCTGGCCTGCGAGGGCTGCCTTTTGGCCATGGTTTGACAAAGGTTTCCCAATGCTTTCTTCTGGCCCCTCTGAAACGTGGCTCGCATCCTGTTTTCTGCCTCCGAGCATGGTCCTAATTGTCAGACCTCGAAAGGCAACAACCATTTTCATTTTGCTTATCTGCTGATAACATTGATTCACAAACAAAGGATGTGGCTTCCACTCCGCAAACAAAGGAAGCACAGCCTAGCTAAGGATGCTGGCTATAACATACATACTTCTCCCTGCCAATAATAACAAAACATCATAAATAATGGAGAGGCTGGATGTGGAAATGGAGAGAGGGGAATACTCTGGTGCTCCTTATAGCACTTACAGGATCGCTTCCCTCCTTGTCCTCATTGAGGCCTTGACTTCTTGTCTTGTTTTTCTCTTGCATTTCCCTGATTACTCAACAATTCTTAAGGCATTTTGACTTCAGTGCCATTTTTTCGTTCTTTTTTTGCCATTTGGGTTGTGTTTGTGTTTTCTCTTAGTGTAGGCTTCTTCTTTAAGCCCAATAGCCAAATCCTGCCCTGCTGCAACTTTTCTGTCCTTATGTGTTTCAGTGTAACAGTTGGGGAGCTGGTGGGAAACATGACGCTTTACTCACATCCTTGTGCCAGCCAGGCAGCCATGTGACTCCATTAATCGCAGTGAATCAGTCCCGTAGCCTTGGGCTAGGCACAGAGAACTGGGCATTAACCTTTTACATCTCTTGTTTCTTCTTGTGCTCCTCTCCAAGGTCCACGCAGTCCCGTACCCCTCGCTGCCCTCACCGGGGCACGGGGGCTGGTTCGAATCCACAGGGTGTTTTGGTGTGGGACGGCCAAAGACTGCAGAGGGAGCATGAGCAGAGAGGATAAAGGCTTCTGTTGTTATCTCCTTGATGCGATTCATTTTCTTTCTTCATCTTTCTTGGCAGGATCAAAATCCTGGAATCGTTGCCAGGCTTCAGGAGCCAGGTTCCATCCCAAGCGGCGGCTCGGTGCCGGCCCCGGCCACGGTGAACGGCTACACGATGAGGAACCACCTCCTGAAGCAGCAAATAATGAAGCGGCAGCTGATGCAGGTAGGGGGCTGAGCACCCCAGTAGCTCCAGTGTGGCCGGCCCGGCGGGCAGGACAGGACTGACTGGAGTGGGAAATGGGCAGAGGCAGCAAAGGCCAAGGAGTGACCCGAGAGTGGCTGGGATGAGTCGGCCCACGCCGGGGCCAGCCTGGTCTCTCCCTCCCGACAGGCAATGGCCCCACGCTGATCTGCCCGCTCCTGGGCCAGGGGAGAGGAGCAGGAGCCCGGGAACCTCCTCACCCAGCGCTGTCTGCCCTTGGGTGAAACTACCTTCCAAAGCAGCTCTGCCCCTTCGTCACCAGCTGACTTGGAGCTGCTCAGGCTGCTCCGGCGCGGTGGCGCTTTGGCCAGGCCTCCACTCACTCGGCACGTGGAGAGTTGCCCTGGTCACAGCTGCTGCCCACAGCAACGAGGAGGGTGCAGTGGGCAGGTGCTGGGGTTAAGCAGTGGAAAACAAAAATCAGGGAGAAGGCCAAGGATGCCTTGCTTGGATTTTCAAGGGCCCATAGCACTACCGGTGCCCCACAGGAGCAGAGCCATCCTCCAGGCAGGGTAACAGCCAACCCAGCAACCTGTTCCTCCCCTGCAGGTCCCTCAAATGCTGCCGCAGATGCCGTTCCTGGCCAGGCTCTGCAGAGGGCTGTGTGTACGTGCGCACGGGCGCTGGAGAGGCTGTTGGTGCTGACAGTGGCTGCACTTCAAGTGTCTGCTGCTATTCTTGTTTGTCAAGAGGCTGCAACTTGACTATTACTCCTCTTGTCTTCCAGGAAAAGCAGAGACAAAACATGCTGGGAGTAACTTCTGAGCAGAGGAGTTTGTTTGTGGCTCAGCAGATGAACCAGTTTCAAGGTAAGGAGGTAACCGGTGTGTTAGTAAAAGCCTCGGGGAGCCAGGGTCTAGGGTCTGGTTAAATACAGGGGGCTTAATTATTCTCTGCCCTGAAATAAAGGGCATCCCACATTTTATCACATCATGTGAGATTCATCTATTTCCCTACCACCCTGTGTGCTACACGGCACACAGAGGAGAGGCCCGTGTAGCCAGAGCGAGAAGCAGGGCAGAGCAGCGCGCGAAGGGGCCGCGGTGCTGGCGGGCGCGTGGGGCCGTGGCTAACGGGGGTGTCTGTGCGCAGCCGTGCAGCAGCAGCCGCTTCCCAGCGAGTGCAGCCAGCCCATGGGCGCCCCTCCTGCCAACCACCGCATGCTGCCCTCCGGCCCCACGCTGCTCCAGAGCCCGCTGGGCTCGGCCGTGGCCCCCGCCACCGCCGGCCAGAGCGGTGGCACCATGGGCATGATTGCACACAGCGCCGGCAAACAGCAGGGCCTCTACCCGCCTAATTCGGACTTCAACATCCCGCTGCGGCCAAGCCAGAACTCGCTGGGCATGAGCTCCGGATGCCAAACAGGACACAGCCACTCTGCCGTGCGGCCGGGAATGGCCATGGCCGCCTTCAGCTCGGGTTCCTTAGCAAACCACTCCGCGACTCAGCAGCACTTGAGGCAGCCGAGCATGCCGAGGATCCCCAATGTCTACCCCAATTCGTCGGCCCAGATGTGGACGCCAACAGCAGTGCCAAGGATGCCAAGTCAAAGCCAAATGGATGCCAACATGCAGCAGTTCTCCAGCAGCGCTGTCTTCTCTAAACAGAACGTGAGACCAAACGCATCAGGTCAGCAGTTTTCCCACCAGGCCGTAGCGCCGCCTAACCAGATTGCTCCCAGCGTGCAGGTCAGGCAGATGCAAAAACTGAGCATGGCCCCGTCCACCCAGGGCTTGAGCTCCATGAGTAACCAGAACTTGAGACACAATTTAACCAGAGGGCCGCTGCCAGCGATGAACGTTATGAAGTCGCTGCCGCCAGGAGCGCCCGCTTTCAACCAGCTCAACGCGGCGCCGGGGCTGGGCCCGCCCAGCTACCCCGCGCCGGGGCAGCCGCCCGAGGCGTTCGGGCGCGTGAGCGCGGCCACGGCCGAGCTGCCGCCCTACGACTTCGGGCCCCCGCACGGCAGCGCCGTCCTGCCCGGCGGCTGCAGCGACACCGACTTCCTCGACTCCCTCATGAAGAGCGGCAGCAGCAACGACGAGGAGTGGCTCAACAACCTGACCATGATAGACGACATTTTGGGACAGCACGCTCAGAGCTCCGGCCATGTTTAGCAGAGAGAAGCGGTTGTAAATGACACAACTTTGACTTCTAGAAACAAGAGGCGACCCGTGAAATCAGCCACCGCTTTCAATACGGAATGAATGGTCTCGGCCAATTCTTTGCCTGCATCAAAGTTTAATATTGGCAGTTTTTCAGACGACTGTATATATTTGAATATTTTGTAAATTATGTTTTCCTAAAACTTAAATATGGAAGTATTTATACTTCTTTGCTGGACTGTTTGTAAATAAATCTATAGCATAACTTTGGTTTTATTATAGGGATTTCATTATACCTTGTTATAAATATGCAAATAATATTGTTAGTTTCAGTAATACTGTGTATTACAGCATAAAATACTTATGTTTTTGACATAACTTAAAACATGAGCTAGAGGTGTCCTTGCAACCAGACTAAGCAGAAATCAGACGCGTCGTTCTCTTCTCCCCTAACAAGAGGAAAAAATGGGGAGCTGCATTAAAAAGATGTTCAAAAAGAAACGGCTGATTTTTAGCTTCCTGGGCTCAGTCTTGTACCCTGGTTCGCGGGTCCTGCCAGAGCTGGGGGTCTGCGCAGAGACTCGGGGCAAGTTCTTACCTTGACACTTGAGTGCGTGGGGCGGCCGCGCGGGGTTCACTCCTCACGACACCCATCACGTTACGGTTGTTGCTGTGCAGGGTGTGCGGGTGTGGGTTGCACTGCCCCAGGGAAGGGTCATCCTGGTGCACACACCTCTGCCATGTGGATCCGTAGTGTACAGGTGATTTGTTCCTGGTTTTAAGGCTTTTCATAATTTGTTTTAATGTGAGACTTTTTTTCAGGGGAAAAGTCTATAAACATTAATAGTTAATTTTTGATGTTTTTCTGTCAGCTACTATTGTCCTATGTATATTTAAGAGTCTGTTTATAAAAGATTCACTGTACTGTAAACTTCTTAAAATGTTCATACTTTGTGTAATCATATTTTAATAGTCACGTCATACTTTGCAATACATTTGTAATATAATGTCAGCTTCAAGCACAGAATGTTTTTTTCTTCATACCATAATAAACTGCCAGGGGAAAATTGAATATATTTTATGTGCTCATTTCATAGCCATGACATTTTGTACCTGCACCTATTTGAGTTAATTTGATTTGTCCAGGATGCTACAGCGTCAATCTAATCACATGTACAAATGTGTATGTGCTATTGTAGAAGAAAAGGGCTGCAGGAAGAATTTAGGACAGGGTTTCTTAGGCCCCCTGTCCTTTTGCTAGTGTAATTGTAGATGAATCTAAGCGTATTCATCTCTGCTTCTGCATAGTGTTTATGTAGGTGACAATTCTTGTTCAAAAATACAACAATCTACATTTCCAGGCTACTTTTTGACAACTTATTTCCAAATTTAGGTATTTGTGCATATGGATATGATACAATAGAAACCAAAGCCTTGCCCTCTGTGAGGGAGAGGGGCTGTTCAGGTCATTTTGCGGTGCCACATCCACTCATTTAGCAACTTGTGAGGAGTGTGGAGGCACCTGCTTGACTCATTCAACCTGCAAACAGAGGGGTGGGAGAGCTGGCACCTGCGCTGAGTCGGGATGATGGAGGTGGGAGGGAGGGGTGGTGAGAACTTAAACTGCCATTTAAGCAGAGCCAGGCATGATACTGACTTTCCAGGAGGCCTGTGTGGATGGCTGGTGCTGCCCTTTGATGTGGGCAGCTTTGCAAGGAGCACTGTGGCCATGGTAAACTGGTGAAAGTCCCCCTGGCCCGAAGGTGCCCAGGTGGCTGCCTGCTGGAGGGAGAGAGGTGGTGAGTTTGCCTCCATCAGGGGGTAAGTTCTTCCTCTCTGGAGCTTTTTGCTCCAGAGCTGGATGGCAGAAAACACCCCCAGAGGGGAGAGGGCTGGTCAGGAGACAGCAGCGCCAGGTGCTGTGGGTGCCTGGGTGGACGGGAGACATCGCCCTGTTGCAGCCAGGGGCTGCTTGCTCGCCTTGGCTGTGGCCCGTGGAGGTTCCTGGCCTGAACGAGGATCCAGGGAGCCCATCTGGCCATGGGAGCTGGTGTAGGCTGTGGCACATGTGCATTTCACTTGATCATGAACAGAATACGAATGCTCTGTTTTCATTCTGTGTTTTGTTTTTGTCACCTTCTCAACCTCTTGGTTCTGTGGGATTTGGGTTCCAAATGCTGTGGGGGAATATCTTCAAACGCCAGAGCTTTCCCAAGGGTTCATGAAGAAGTGGTTGTCCTGCACACAGACAATGTGGGCACCTGTTTTCCCTCCTGTGGGAGGAGCTGGACTCCTGTGTCCAGCTGTGGAGCTGGTAGAGCTTTCCAGTTCTCCGTAACTCCGTTCTTGAACCTTAAGTGGATGCAATAATATGATTTAACTTCAGAGAGATGTTGTGCAGAACCTGTAGAGCCCTTGGAAGGGGAAAGGGGACAGGGATCATTGTCATCCTGGTGTCTCTAGCTGCACGTGCGACTCCTGACTCCGAAGTTCATCCTTGTGGGAGGGTCTTTGCCAGACTGATGGCAAATGCCAGGCAGAGGCTGCAGCCCCAGGGCTCAGCTCTTCACTCTCACATCAGCACACAGAGGTTTGTGATCATCACTGCTTTGAAGAGTCTGGGGACGGGGTGTGATGTCACTGGTAGTGACGCAGCACGTCCAGCACTGCACTGGGGCCAGCCAATGCATCGATCACAACCAACTGCTCCATTCTGCAGAAAACACTTTGTTCTGTGTTTATCATGTCTGCCTGTGTTCTTCTATTTAAAGCATGACGATGCTGGAAGGCTGATGCTACCC
>JAUBOD010000222.1:1576668-1588514 GCA_032353885.1 Nothura maculosa | reverse complement strand
ACTTTGTTCTGTGTTTATCATGTCTGCCTGTGTTCTTCTATTTAAAGCATGACGATGCTGGAAGGCTGATGCTACCCTTGCTTTTGTGGTCACCTCACCAAGGTAAATAGGCTAAATAAGTCTGCTCAGTTCTCCCCTTGCGTTTACTGGACTCCCGGGTCACACCACAAAGTGTGGAGACCCACAGCACGAGGCAGCATCGGTGCCTGCTGGCCGGTGCAAACACGGGGCTGCTCTGCTGAAGGGCAGCACAGGATTTGCACAGTGTAAATAAGAGCAGCAGTTGGTGCTGTGGAGGTGCAAAATGTATTAAGATTTCTAAAATAGCTACAAGGGCCCAAGTGTCTGACAGCACTTGCTGTTGAAAGCTATCATTTATTTTCCAAACAGGTTACGTCACCAGGCTGCCCTCGTAATTATGGCCATGAAAACAGGGGCAAGCCAGTAAGGTTTTTCCTCCCTGGTTCTAAAATAACACAAAATGTCCATAAAGGCCAGACTTTCCAAAGACCTGAGCTCACTAAGAGCTTGTCTGTCTGAAAGGTTAGCGCCATAGGTGAGTAGGACTTCAAAACTCTGCAGTCACTCCAGAAAAATCCTTTTTGTGTATGCCATTAATCTAAAGTGTCCCTTTTGGATGGAGCGAAAACAGAAAAACATTCATTCCTGTAAAAAGAAAGAAAATCCATGGCGCTCCTAGGAATAGGTGTCGGGGGAGGCTGCGTCAGGCCCTTTCCCTGGGAAGCTGAGCCTGGGCTGAGGCAGCCCCGAGCTCGGCTCCAGCCCGCGCTGCGGCTCTCCGGGATTGATTACATGTCTTGCTTAAGAAGCTTTCAACAAAGGAAGCTGTGCCGATGTTGAAGCGTAAGGTCAAGTTCTCCTCTTATGTAGGATGTTGTAAATCAGGCACTTTTCCAGCGACTGCGGCAGAGTAACCCCTGATTTACACCTGCCTGAACACCCGGCAGCAGAGCTGGCACCTGCTCCTCTGGCACTGACAGCTCCGTGCGGGGACCGAGGTGCCAAAATGTGCATGGCAGCCCATGGAGATGCCCTCGGAGCCAGCGCGGGGTGAGGATGAGGGAAGGTCTAAGGCTGAAGAGCCGGCCCCACGTCCCTCCCTGCAGCACGTGGCCTTGGGGCAGCTGCTCTGCTCTCCCAGGGGATGTTGGCCCTGGCATGTGTGCCCAGGCCAGCTACACAAGCCAAGCTCAGGTTTTGGTGCTTAATAGCAATTTGATGCCTGTTTCAACTTCTGTTCCCTGTTATACAGGTAACAGATTGTAAAAAGAGGCTTCTGGAAGACAGTGGTATGTTTTAAATACCAGTAAGTGTCTCTCCTGGGCAAGCTAAAACACAAGTACTTGTTGGTAGCTGCAGGAGTTACCGAGAGCTTAAGACTCCTTCTGGTCAAGAGGCCTCATGAGTATGATGCCGAATAAAACTGAGGAAAGGCACCTCATTAAAGCAGCCCAGCTCAAACCAAAGAGCTCCATTTAATCAAAGCTGTTTTCTGTGCTCCCTTCCCGCTTGCCCGATGGTTTTTGTGGCATGGCTAGGAACAAACACGCTGTTTTATACACGTCTCAATCCATCTCCTGGTAGGCAGCAGGTCTGGGACTTGGCTCTCGTCCCCGTGCCGCCCGAGGCGGCCGTTTGCCTGGCAAGGGCTGGCCCTGGCGCTGAGCGCTCTGCAGAGCCAAGAGCCCACGCGCGTGGGGCGGATATGGAACTCCATTTCTTGGCCTTCCTCTGATCAGGATGGATTTTTTCTCTTTCTTTTCCTTGAGGTTGGCCTGACAGGGGCACATATTGCAGCACAGCTCCGGGATGGTTAAAATAACCCACAGCTTCAGCAAGGTCTTGTCCTGCCAGCCCCAAGGGCCCTTTGCTGAGCAGCAGAGCTCCAGGCTGCCCTTTCACATGTGCTGGAGCCAGAAACCAGCCAGAAGCTCCCAGAATTTGTGCATCCCTTATCTGAAGTCCTTATTGAGTTTTATGATGCTGCAATTTAAACAATTTGGTGGAGGAAAAAAATGCCATTTTAAGCTCAAAGTTGGGCTCGTATCAAAAAGGATGTTCCATTTGAAATGTTCTGATGTTGCCAATCCCCACGAAGGCCCGATGGGATGTGAGTTTTGCCCCTGCTCGGTTATGCGCCGTGGCGCTTTGCAGCGCCTGACGCATGGCTGGGACATGTGGGATGGGAGCAGTGACAGGAGGTGGTGAGATGCTCTATTTTCACTCCCCGAGGGGAAATCAGCCCCAAGCTATGAAATTGTGAAATCTCTTTTTCTCTGTGCTAGGGCAGTGCTGTGCTTGACTCCATCCAGCTGCAGAAATGAGCTTGGTTTCCCGCTGACACCCTGCTCCTCGTCGGTCCTCCCTGCTTTGTATGGCCGTGCAGAAACAGAATCAACTCCACGATCAGGATCTGTGTCCTCTTCTTTTTCTCAGCCCATAAGTTATTATTCTCTTTCACCTATTAGCTATGTTATTTATCTAAGTGCCTCCCATTGACCCACTCTTTAAATCCCACATTGTTTAATAAATATATTTATTCTCTTGTGCCTTTTGGGGAAGATTATGATGCCCACTTAACAGTGGGAGTCTATGAGGCACAAAAGGCTAAAGATGAGAATCCCAAAGATATTTAAGTGCCTAATGGGGCAGGGAGGCACCGGGAGGATTTTTTTCAAGTGCAGTTAAGCAGAGGGGGTAGCCACGTCCTGCAGCTGGTGGTTTGTGTTTCCTTTGGAAGCCCAGCACAAATTCGGGCTCTGTTTCAGAGAGCCGGGAGGATGAGCGGGTTGTTTCTGTGTGGGCTGTTGTGAACAGAAGGTGAATATGAGTCAGTGCCCTCTGTGCCTCTGTTTTCCAACCTCAAGAGCGGGTTGCTCGCACGGCGCAGGGCGAGCGTGCTGCCTGACACAGAGCAGGACGCGCCAGCCAGCTCACCTATTTCTGCGCCAGCGTTTCTCCTTCTTCAGGGCCTTAGTTCCCGCTTCCTGGGGCGCCGCATCGCACCTCACCCTCCGGAAGGGTGTGGGCTCAGAATGAAAATGTGAAGTTTCGTTTTGCTCTGCCAATATTCCTGTCAATAAACCCTATGAAAGTGTCACCTGGGCTGTCTTGCGAAGCAGGTGGAGCCTCGCTGCTTTCGCTCCACGCCTTCATGTCCTGGCTCTACTGAGGGTTTTGACTGACTACCCACGGTTGGAATAACATAACAATAGCCCATGGTCTAACACACTAATGCAGCAAGTGTCTAGCCTGCTAGGAGAGCAAAGAGGACCTAGTGAGGACAGAACAGGAGAAAGGGACCAGATCTGTGTCCTGATCTATCCCTAGAGGAAGCAGGAAGGGCCTGTGCACAGCAGGGAACACATTCCTGCTCAGCAGGGAACACATTCCTGCTCAGCAGGGAATGGCCTGGAGACAGGCTCAGCACACGGATTCTTGCACTGGCGCTTGGTCTTGATATTGCCTGGGATATCAGGAAGCAGTTTTACCTCACACTTATTCCAGGCTGGCTTTGGTTGGGCCGTTGGAGTGGGAATGGTGCGAGTGTGACACTGCCCGTGCCTGACACTGAAGGGAGGGAGGGAGGTAGAGCGTGACTGTGCTTGGGATGGATTTGGGGCCAGGACTTCATTTACAGCCTCTAGGATCCCTCTGTACAGGATGGGCCTCCTGCAAACCCAAGGGCTAATGGGTTCTAAACCAAGTCTGGTGCCTCAGTTTACCTACCCATAAAATTGGGATAGCCCCGCTTCCACAAAGATACTTTGAGAGATACTTGATACTCAAAAGGTCTTTTGAGCAGCTAGGATTGTAAAAGTGCCCACTATTATTATTAGTGCCACGTCTTTGCCTCGGTGTTCAGCTAGACCCTGGGTGTCCTGGTACTGTGGGGCTCTCCTGCAGAACCCGCTCCTTACGCGGTACAGGCCATGCAAGCAGATTAGCCTAAGCTGGCCTTGTCAGACCACAAGCAGCAGTTCCTGTGGTCTGCAGCGGGTGACTGAGTAGCTAAAGAAAAATTTAAACCAGATACTTGTAAATGCTTGACTACAACAGGCTGAGTTTTGCTGCTTGAGTGACCGAGAACTCAATCCCCTGCTGAAAAGGGAAATGAGTTTTTACACCAGTGCCTTTCCAGGCAGACTCTGAACCTACCTGGAAAACTGGATTTTGCTGGTGTCACACAATTTATGTGGGTAAGTTGGTTTTATAATTATTTGCATCCACTCAGAGGGTGCATTTATCCTGTTCAGCTACGTGAGGCGCTGAGGGGGTATCTGCCTCTCTGCTTCTCTGTTCTGCCTTAATGTGTCACTTGACCAGTTCTTCCTTCAACAGTGGGACTGACCTAACTTACAGATTTGTACTTTGTAGTAGCTGTTTGTTTTTAACTGCAGTATGCTTATTTTTCTGTTATCTCCCCACATGCATTTCCTTTATTTTCCTCACATAGTCTTTCCCACAGGACATGATGGAAACCTGTGGCCTGCCATGCCAGTAAAGCTGGGGCGACAGGAATCGCAGGCGGTAAGACACAAATTTGGGAATATTTGCTGAGTGCTCCTCCCTCTCCCTGGCTGTCTACTCTATGACACTTAATTAGCTCCAGCCCCCTACTGTCTCTTGAATTCGGGGCAATTAAGCAGCAGCCCAGGCTGGTTCGGAGGGCACACGGAAGCAATCACAAAGTGATTGCATCAGGCTCGTTTTCAGACAAAACTGGGTGAAAGTGAGCTGTGTAACAAATATAGCATTCGACACAGAGGCACCACGCATTATTTACTAGATGTATCGTAAAACGTTATTGCATCCTGGAATGGTTAGCAGTGTGTAAACCAGAACACGTCTGTATTTCCAGCTGTGGTGCCAAAAGCCAGCGCGCAAAGCCTTGTGTAGAGCTGTTATCCCTGGAGCTATCCCTGGCTCTCCAGCTCTGGGGGATTTGTGACCGCTTCATCATTTTACCCACAGTTGTAGCACGCAGACATCCCCATGATGGGCTGCTTTAGAGCTTGGGCGCCTGACACCTCTTGAGCTTCTTATGGATGGCTAATGTACCCAAGAGTGTAGCAAGACACCATCTGCAATCGTGCTTGGCCTTGCATGAAATCAGACAAGGAAGCTCTTTGCATCTGCTTGCACCTTGAGCTCTGATCCCAGAATAATGTTTTCATTTTAATTCTCTGTCAGTAGTTAATTTTATTCCTGGTGTCAGCATTCACAATAAGCATGAAGGGAGTTTTGCTTCTGGCTGCAGCAGTAATGAGAGCTGCAGTATCTCTTGTCCATATCCTCAAACTTAGACTGTAAACTATGCTAGAGAGCAAGCATCTTCTTTGTGTATTTTGTGCAGTGCCCAACGCAATGAGGTCCTGGTCTCTAGACAGTACCATAATGCTGCTAATAAATAATAACTCAACACTGAGATTCAGTGCCACACAGAGACTTTCTGATTTGGTACATTAACTTCTTATTCTTTTCATGCTGTGAATGTAAGCTGTAGCTGGAGATACAAAGTGCTGTGAAGATTACTGTAAGTACTCTGATCTTCTGAACCCTGAATGGAGGTCGCTGTTGTATAATAAATTGCATTAAAATATAAATGAAAAGAAACCATGTACAATTTTTTCAGCAAGAATTATTCACAAGAAGCTTCGTGGAAGAAATGGCTCTGTTAACTCCAATAAAAGCTATTATTTCTTTTAGGTGGCTGTTTGAAGCTTTGCTAATTGCCTGAAGAAGCCTGTATCAGCATCTGAGGTGATATTCCGGGCTTCTGAAGACCCACTTGTCTCAGTGATTTTACAGAGCTCAGAGGGGTTTTCTTTCACTCATTAGATAAACTGAAGAAATTCTCCTTCATAATAAAATGATTTTCTCCAACTCACTGGAGTAACAGGACGATCCAGCCTAACTGACGGAGAGCAGCGTGGCTCTTTCACTACCATGGGAACGCTTCTTGGTCCCATGGGAGCTGACAAAAAAGCCCTCATTGTCCTCGGCAGCAGCCAGAGCAGATTATCTAAGGCCTTAAAGCACCATCTAAAAGGGTAAGCATCGTACTTGGGGCCCACCATGTCACTCACAGTATCAAATTCCCTGACACTACCCATTATATGCCCTTCTTTTCTGCTCTTTAGTGCTCCAGCTAGAGAGGGATACACTGAATATTCCTGCAGAGTGAAGGTGACGTTTATCTGGAATGAAAATTGGGAAGATTTCAGTCATTTCTGTGTTGGAGGGAAGAAATGCGTCCATTTCTTAATTGTTTCATGCTTCTCACATCTCCCTCTCGTACAGTAATGACTGAACACATGTAAATGGAATTGCTTATGCTGATAGGCTAAAACCACCCTTCACACACACAGTCTTGCTAACATAATGAATGCCAGGTCGTGTTTAACCCTGCGGATAAAAAGTAATTTTCTGTAACAATAGGAAAGGAAAGTGCACATATGAAACCCAGTTTCTCCTTTCTCCCCACTCTATTTTGGGAAACTGAATATGGTAGCATTTTTATTATTATTATAAAAATAATGTGTTAGCACAACAAAATTAAAACTGTTTCCCCTACATAGGGAAACATAGTCAGGAGAAATATAAATTAAGCCAAAATGGGCCCAGCGTGAGCTTTGGAGAAGCCAACAGTAGCTGTGCTTGCAGTTCGCAGCCACGCGCTGGGGGCCTATGCTCACACGGGCTGGAATCCAGCCTTGGGTTCATCAGCAGCACCTGAGAGCGCAGAGAATTTCAGCAGAATTAACCGAGCAGCTGGGCTGCAGGGAGGAGATCAGTAATGCTCCAGTTGGTAGCGGTGCCCTCAACAGCTCGCCAACAACTCTTTGATTCCCCATCCCGCATAAGCAGCCCCCTCTGTTGATGATGTGACGCTATTGGGGAAATCCTAGTTTTATTCTGATCTGAAGAGAAATGTATTTTCAACGAGGAAGGAGTATTTCCCAACGGTAATTTTCCTGTAAGCTCCTTGGTTGAGTCCTGCGACCTCAAGATCTTGGCTGTTCAGCCAGGATGGTCTATGTCTGAACCACAAAGTTAACCCCTCGTCGCTGGTGGATGTCAGGAATAGAGAAGGGGGAAGGAGGGAAAAGTTCCCATCTAACAGAAGGCTTTTGCACAGTTTGAAGACAAAATGTGGTCTATTTTAACTTTATTTTAACTATATCAAGTATTTAACTTTACCTATTTCGCTGCTGCAGCCTCAGCTGCCCCTGTCCCTGGAAGCCTGTTGTGATTCAAATGAAGCATCAGCCCTTCAAAGAACTTCACTAAGGCCCAGACCCAAAGCAAAGCACTTAACAGGTATTAGTCTAAAGGGGGTTTCTGTTTTACGAGCTATATTTACACATTTAACAGGTCACTTTACATTTCAGTTGACTGGAAGCTTATTCCTTTGTGTGCCATTTAATTTAAGAGGATTTCCTTCTATTTCTCTTAATTTAGAGCATTGTTCTGATGGCGCTAAAATTAATTCCACTAACACTTCTGGTAATTCCGTGGATATTTCCAACTTCCATTTGTTTGTTCCTTTCATCCGAATTCATTCCAGTGCTCTTAAAAGCTTTACTTACTATGCAAATTAGATATGATATATGTAGGAATGAGCTGGCTTTCCATCTTAAATGCAGTTACTTCTCAGATGAAACATGCCAACTGCCTCTAATATTTGCATGGAGGAATATTTATATTTATTTCTTAACCTGAATGTGCAATCAGCCTCATACTAATTTTCTCTGCCTTTAAAGACTAAGAACAAGAGATATTTTTGAAGTTCGTCTACTAGCCACTGATATATTTATGTATATGAATGTGTGTATATACATATATATATAATGCATATAAACATGCTTTTGTTGTCCTTTGCCTGCTTTTGGTGACAACATTACTGTGCATGCAAAACCTTGGTTTCTGCAAGCAAGCTTCTGCCTGATTTCACAATAACAAGTACGTACATTCAGCCAGTGTTTCTGAAAAAGCTTCCCAAAATACAATCGCTATTTCCAGCCCTTGGGATTCACAGGATCCAGAAACAAGCCTCTTATATAACTCACCTTACTTCTATTGGGAATCAGGCATCCGGGGGAAGGTGTTTTTTAGGGTGCTATAGGTGCTTTTTATTCGGTAACACACCACTTCATAAAGAAATGATTAAGCTAATCAAGGGAAAATCTAGATAGAAATAGGTTAAAGAGGACTTAAAGTACAGCTTAATTAAATCTGGCATTCTTTATTTAGCAGAGACAAAAATAAACAGCAAGTTAGCAAACAGAAAGGACAATATTGGGAAACAAAGTGTGTAAGTGAGTGGCACAGTGTGACAGCAGCAGAGAATCACTGATGTGCCTTATCTTTTCAAAGTAAAAGGAAAATAAAACACACACATGAACAGATGCATATAGGCATACTTAAAGATATATATGAAACATTTAACACTTTTTTTTGTCTTTTCTATTTTATCTTTTACACCAGCTACTACAACCGAGTGAAAAAATTTGCTAGATAGATGGATATAAATCTTCTTTAACTTGATCTTTGGGCTTGACTTGAACATGCAAATTCCCCATCTCCAGTTAGTTTTGCCCCCCTGCTTTCCAGGATAGTAGAAAAACATGTTGGTATTAGGATCAAGTACGGCTATGCTCCCAAACTGCAATTAGTTATCAGCAGTCTCATAATACCTAGGTTTTCCTTGGCATCTCAGTCCCTTATATTTATTATCTGCGTTTCCTTAGCACTACCAGATCCTGATATGGATCAGACTCCAACAAAAGGATGGCCCCTGTCCTAAAGACCATGTAGTCATAGCAGGAAAGAAAAGAACTGGTGAGATAGAAGAGGTAGCATGAGAAAACACGACACTATATTGCTGACATTACATGAAAGAAAGTTTTAAGAAGGGTTTTGAAAACAAATAATCAGATAACTTGGTGGCCATTTGTAAACCCTTGGAAATGAAAGGCAGATTAAGAGATTTAACAAAAGAAGTTGTTTAAAAATGTTACAACTGGGTTGTTAAAGCTGAAGCAATGGGCTGGTGGAAGCTGCAGTCGACCCCAGCAGTGAAGAGAAATGGTAGGTGAGGTGAGGAATGGCTACTAAGGCGCTTCAAAATGAAGATGTGCAGTAAGGACCGCACTGACAGAGAAGACCGAGCTAGCTGAGAGATGAAAACAGGTGAATAATGCGGTGAAGATAACAGACTAAGAAAAACGATCTTTGCAGCGGCATTCTCAATGGGTAGGAGCAAGGCGAGGTTACATTTTCCAAGGCTAAAGAAGACATTATTGCAGTAAATGAATTTGAGAAGATGGGAGTTTTATTTGAATGGATAGGTTTAGACGCAGTTTAAACATACAGGACCAGGGAAAGATCAGAGCCAAAAATGATTACATGCAGGCGGATAATAGTGTAATAGATAATGTGGAGAGCACTTGTGGGAGAAGATTCAACTCTTTTTTAACTATGCTGAGCTTAAAATGACATTAGGGTTGCCAATTAGCCAGTTTTCATCCAGATGGTCCAGGGATTGGAGGCTGGACTATTTGTGTGCTGTCTGGGCTGATTACGACCCAGGCACCATATGCCACAATACAAAAGAATGAGGAACAGGCTGAGAAATAGAGGTAGCCTAAACATCCTAGATCATCCCATACGCAAAACTTAAATAACGTATGTTTTTGCAGATCCCCACAGTCACCATGTGACTCGTGTCAGGTGACTTCAAGCAGGAATTTCTTACAATTCGCATCTTCAGATGTCTGAGCACAGCGCATTTGTGACTGTGTTCGGCAGAAAGTGAGCTCCCACTAAACATTTTTAAGAAAATACTACAGATGCAAGAGTTTAGTTCAGCAAGCAAAACAATCACGTGGAGCAAACAGACATAGCTATGAAGCCTCTGACAGAATTTGTTGTTTGAACTGTAGCTGTGACTCATGTTAGCTGGGAAAAAAGAGTGTAGAGGAAGCGGAGGAAGCGATCCAAGGGCAAAAGCCTGGTTAATATCTACTGGAAGTTGGAAGATATGTCAAAGATGTGCTGATAGATTGGTTAAAAATGCAAGGAAAAAAAGGAGAAGACGGAGTGGTGAAGCCAAGGAAGGAGAGTATTTCAGTTGACAGATTAAGGTGGATGAATCCACCCAGGGATAAAGGTCATGAGGTTGGTTTAGACTTTGTCTTTTCAGAGAAATGTAAGGGACTTAGGCTGGAAAAGACAAAAGTCATGACAAGAAATTTCAGAAAGCAATTTCAGCTGGTCGGAGCAGTTCTTCAAAACTGTACGAATGAGTTTCCTAGCTAGTCCTGCCTGAAAGGATGATGTCAGAAAATCAGAGAAGCCAAGCCAGCAGAGAAGCCAAGATTATCTGCATGAGGGAGGTGAGCTGGTTTCTCACCTCCTTTCGCTTACTGCTTGCTTCTGCTATTTATTGCTGTAAAGCACACAATTCTGTGTTTATTGTAGAAAAATATTATTTACTCCAGAAACAATTTTTCCATCATAATAGGCACCAGTCCAATTCCCTTGTGGTTTTTTTTTTGTTTTTGTTTTTCTAAAGTTTCTGGAATTCCAGATGTAAATTGTTGACAATAAAGGAGACACTAAAACTAA
Source organism: Nothura maculosa (assembly GCA_032353885.1). Taxonomy (NCBI): domain Eukaryota; kingdom Metazoa; phylum Chordata; class Aves; order Tinamiformes; family Tinamidae; genus Nothura; species Nothura maculosa. Next base: position 1,577,861 of record JAUBOD010000222.1, on the reverse strand, counting down.
TGAATAAAATTAATTTTAAAATGATTGTCTTGTGACTCCTTCTGAAAGTACATCTTGTCTGGAACAAAGGCATAGTTCACTTCAAAACCTTGTTAGTATCAGTCTCCAGATGGTACGACTACTTTGTTCATAGAAAACAAGTGACCGGTGAAATCACACTGAAGGAAGAATTTTAGGGGAGACACAGAAAAATAGCAATGACGCTTGCAGATTGGTAGGTGCTGATTTCCCTTCCAAATGAGCCCTGAGCTAATCTCGGTGCATTGCTATGGCGAGGCATGTACTACCAGACCAATGGGGTTTGGGTTCTTCTGAACACCAAGTCCATAACCATTGGGCTCATGGAGGGGTCTGTTCTGCTCCTCCAGGAGATGCTTGGCACGTCACTTGCACTACAGAGGACACAACCTGTAGGGCTGGCCACCCAAGCACAGAAGATGCACATGTTATTTCACAATTCGTTACTTGGCCAAGTCCTTTTCCCATCAGGATCATGGCGCACCGGGCATCCTGCAGCAGTGGATGCCCAAGCGGCCGCCTAACTCTCTAGTGGTACAAGACAGCAGGCTTTAAATCTCTTTATTCTTTATCACGAAGTAACAATCCTCATGTGTGGGCATGACAAAGTATTTTACTTTTTGGTACGTTTAGATTCTGTGTGCAGTTGGGAGCAATGCAGAGGGCAGTGCACATGGGTCCTGCCATGTGAGTGGCCCCTGGCAGCATGGCCACCCACCAACACTCAGAAACCCGGGTCTGCAGCTAAGGCAACGTTTTTAGACCCCAAATAGATTTTATGTGTCCTTATGTGCCTCATGGTGTTTTTCCGAGCCCTCCTCATCCAAGTGCCTGGGAATGCCACCTGCCTCCCCACAGAGGTTTAGGGTGCCCTGGACACAGGGGCAGGGGGTTTCAGGGCTCGGTCTGTATCGGCTGGCTCGATGGTAAGGAGCGCGCACGGTCACGCAGGAGGCAGCTCTCCCGCTCCCTCATGGCCGCGCCAACCCCGCCCGCCCCGCCTCAGCGCGGATCGCATCGCGCCTGCGCACAACGCCCGCCTCGGCGAACGCCTCGCCGCCGACTACAACTCCCAGCAGCCCCCGCTCCCGCACTACACTTCCCGGCAGGCGCGGCGGCCGCGGCGCTCCCAGCAGCCCGCGGGCGGGGCGGGCCGGGGCGGGGGGAGCGGCGCG
>JAUBOD010000222.1:1561807-1572443 GCA_032353885.1 Nothura maculosa | reverse complement strand
GTGAATTGCAGATCTTGAATGAATAATCTAATGACCTGATCTCCTCCAAGAATTAAATAATTGTCCAGTTGTAAATATCACTTTTTCACAAGTGCTCTATTTGTTTCCTGAATACTTTCAAAGCTGAATAATAAAGAGAGGTAGAATACATTTAGCATCTGTATTTCTAGAAGCTTTGGAGGTGAATGGATTTTTGCACAAATTGTTACCTGGAGCAGGATAATGAGAACTGACATTAGCTCCTGTCATGTTACAGATGTGACACTGTAATCAGAGTGCTTCTAGAGGCTGCACACTCAGTCCTTGCTTTTCTTCACCATATTGATAAACCTGATGCCTTAAAAAAGCTCATCCCTCTCCAATTGCCCATGTCCATATAATAACTGTGCTTGTGGGTGTCACTGTAATATCTGTTGCCCTTTTACTCAGATTCTTTTGTGTGTAATAACTTAGCAGTTTCATTTCCTCATTCTTTCCAAGTTAATGTTGAATGCTATAGGTTATAGAAAATGAAATATTTTGTTTACATTAAATGCTGTTGAAGTTGTTATTGAATCAAATAATGAATAGACAGAATGTTAAAAGATATTTTTCCCAACTCTTTAATTCAGTGATGGAGGGTCAAGAATATTAAGTACCTGGAAAGCAGTGCTCACAGTTATTTACTTCACGTGATTTACTTGATCTCGGATCTTTTTGATGTTGGTGTCTTTTTGGCATGTACTGATGTTTTATGCACATAAAGATTTAAGTCGGCTTAAGGAGGACTAAGTTGCACAACGGTTGCAAGGTACTTGGTGCAGTTTTGGGGTGAAGAGATCTTAGAAGGCCCATGAAAATGTCAAGTGAGGCTTAATTCCTTCCTGAATCCTAAACACCAAACTAGACTCCTTGGGCTGCTGTGCTTTACAAGGCTTAAAAACATCTGTTGGTCTTCCAAGGTGCATCTGTCTTGAAGGAAAAATAAGGATGCCATTTCTGGTTTCTTAGTTCTCAGAAGCTTTTTGGCAAGTTTTAGAATTCACACAGATCTTTGTGTTCATGGACGTTATTTTTTTGTAAAAGTCAATGGAATCCTTGAATTACCTCCTTAAGATCTGCCTTTTGGTGCGCAGCCTTTCCAATGTTGTTGTGGCTCCATTCCCATGAATCCTAGGAAGCACGAGAGTAAATATCATTTAAAAAAAAATACAAATAGCTTGTTTTAATTGTTATTCTAAGATCATTGGAGCCTGCATTTCTTGGTAGTGTTGCTATATTAAGTTCTGATAGCTTTAACAAAGCTTTGTTTATTAGTTCAAGTTAAAGCTAGCAAAAAAACCTACTTTGACTTCTTGTTACTCTCCATGAAAGAAAAGTGTCCAACTGTTTGTAACTGCAGAGCATCATAAGCAAAGTTGTCTGGTTTAGGTTTTGTGGCAAATTGTGCTCTGTTTCAGCGCTGAGAAGCCTTGAGGTTTGTGCAGTCTTCACTCAGTGCAAGTCTATAGGGGTGGTAGAGGGGAATAAAACATGTTTACTGTGGAAAATAACTTGCAAGATTTTTTTTCTCTCTCTCTGTGGAAGGACTACTGCTGCTCCATAATAATGAGAAAGTTGCAGCTATTTTAAGCCCGTGATGGAGGATGCCTTTGGATTGTTCTTGGCAATATTACCTTGGCAGGTTGCCAGAACCTGCTTCTATAATTTGTCAGAAAAATAATATTATAAAGGGAAATATTTAATGTTCATTTTAAAAACAGTTTTTGAAAGCATTTGCTCCCTTTATTTAAAGGAAGCCACCTCTCTGAGGGTACATCCTTGATTGTCAGTACTTTGAAAAGAGAACTTGATCTTATCTGTTGCCCGAAGGCTGGATGGGGCTTTGGGAAGTCTCTTGTTTGGCCTCTTTCTGGAAGCAGGGTCAGCTCTGAGTTCAGGCCGGGTTGCTCAGAGCTTTTGCTCATCTGGGTTTTAAGAGCATCTCAGGATGGTGATTGCAGAGCTTTCCTGGGTCTCTCTTTCACTGCTTGGTTGTCCTCAAGGGGGAAGAGATCCCATCTCCAAAGTGCTGGGTCAAGGGCTGTAGTCACAGCCCCACTTTAGTTATCGGTACAACCCAGGACACTGTGGCCCCTGGTGCTTGTGCAGCCTCTGTGACTTTAGGAAAACTGTTTTCCATCCCTGGCGGAGAAAATGGAGGCTTCTGTGTCCAGCACGGCTGCTCTGTGCCCTTGGAGTCACAACACAGACCCCTCCAGAGCCGGGGCAGCTTCCTGAAGGGCGTGCATATGGGGACAGGGAGTTTGCTACGGAGGTGCCGTCTGGACTGGGAATGAGAGTTTTTTCCATGTGCAACACCAGGAAATGCTTTAAAAGGTTAATTCTGAGTCACGCATTTCTGTCCTTAGTCATTACCATTAAAAAAAAAAAAGAATCTAAAAAGAGCCTTGTTGAAGCGGACAAGGCTGCAGAGCGCGGAGGGCAGCGCGCTCCCCCTCCTGGTGGGTTCTCTGAAGCGTCGCTTGAACAGGTAGGGGAGATGGGGGGAGACAGGAGGGGGCTTAAATGCACCAGCACTGCAGACCTGCTCTTTTCTGCTCTCCTGTTTTCTTTATCTTCTCCAAACTCTAGAATGTATTGAGAATCTTGTGAGTTCCAGAGCTATAGAATAATTGTCTTTGTTCCTGGTTCCAGGTTTGTTCCTGCTTTCTCTAATCATTTTTTTTAATATAAATGCTCCAAGTAGAATCATAGAATGCTTAAGGTTGGAAGGGACCTCAGAGGTCACCTAGACTGTTTCCTAGTATGTATATCCTGTCATTTAAAACAAGCTGTGTAATTTCTATTGGCCTGATTAGCAGTAGTATTCAAGCTGAATTATAAAATACAACTGGAGTCACATTCATCTGTGTTATAAACACAGCCTTTGTAGCTCAAAGCCTGAGCTGCAGTCATGTAATCTTTTTAATTGGTGCCATTCTGCAGAATACTCTCGCAAGCTCTTGGTGTCTACCCACAGACTTTCAGTGTCTAAACATCTCACGTAAGCAGTATGTAGTCCAAGGGGAAGTTCTAAGTCTCCAATTTGTGCTTTTTCATTAGATACCCATTATGGCTTCGTCATCAACACCTAAATATAATTCAAACTCTTTGGAGAGCTCCTCAATTAAAAGGGTGAGTATAACATATTTTTCATGTTGTAAAATTGAATGTTGCAGAGATCATCACCTTTTGTATTTAAATCCAAAATTTTGTGTTTCTGGATGGCACTTTTCTTGATTGTGTACATTTACTTTTATTGCCAACATTCAAATACGGTCAACCAAGTAAGTTTAATATATTTCAATGTGATTAAGAAAAATAATCTTAAGTTATGAAATCAATTCTAATATACTTAGCTGTTGGTATTCTTACTTTCTACATTGAAATTTTCCATAGATTTGTTGCAGTTTTGGCAAATCTAGGCTATAGGAAAGTTATATAGTGCAGCTGAGTTTTATCTAGTTGTACGGCAGGCCCAGTTTAAAAATGTTGATATGTAGGGGGAGTGTTCACCTTAAAGCCAGCTAAAATATTAATCTCTGCTTTGGGCTGCCATGAGGTGAAGTAAAATGTCACCTGTGTGCCAGAACAGACACTAAAGGTTTAAATATTTTGAAAACAGTTCTTAAAAACAAAGATAGCTTTTCTAGTCCTTTTTTAATAAGTATTGAACATGCAAAAATCACAAATAAGTAAATTATATGTGGTCATTGTGAATGTATTGCTCAAATGATTTTGATTTGTTCTCTAAGCTGAGCAAACTTTTTTTTTTCCAGGAAAATGTAAGATAAAAAACTTCTCTGGAACTCATGGTATATGAATTTAATTCCAGTTTAATGCAACTTAATTATCCTGCAGGAAGGAGAGAAATTAAAGCATGCTCATGTTTCAGCTCTGTTCAGTGTTTAATATTTAATAATTACAGGTTAGGAGAGTAGTGTTTTTCCTCCATTGATTTCATATGTCTATTTCTGCTGTGCATAAGCCTGATCTTTCAAATACATTCCCTTTAAGATTATTCCATCTGAAACTTAAAGCGGTTGCAAATAAAACATGTTTTACTGTTGTACCCCTTTCTCTTTAGACTCTAAAAGACGGAACTAATTGGGAACAAAATGAGGAAATACCTCGGTTGCCAGGAGAAACTAGAGTTACAGGTAGGAAGTTGTACAATGCAGTTAATGTTGAAGAAGTCTGGCATATGTGTGTCTTATTGGACTGTTCAATAATTTGGTATTAATTGGGCAGAGTGGTAAGTTGTATTAAAATTTCATGTATTTCAAATAATCACTTTAGAAATTTAGATTCTTGACTTTCACATGTAGATTCTCCACTAAAAAGAAATGCCAAATCAGGATGTGTGATAATCCTGTGCACAGTAGCTTGTTCCCTCAAAGATTCCCATCAAATGTTTTTGAATTCAAAACAGTGCAACATGCCACACACTGTGCCTTGATCTCTTGCACGTTAATGTGTAACTGTAGTCCAACCCATAGCTGGGCTAGGTGCAGTCTCAGGGTTCCTTTACACAGGACAGGCACTTAACCACTGTGCACTTGGCAGCCCTGACGTGTGTTAATGCTGTAGCACAAGGAAGATGAAGCACTGCTCGCCATACATTCCCACTTCGGTTGAGGATTTTCCTGGAATGGAGCTTTCACTCACAGAAGTTTGTGTATAGAATGCAGCTGAAAGAGGTTGAAAAATTGAAATGCAGTGATTCTCTTCAGGATAGAGAGTTCCATGAAAAAAAATTTGTAGCCTGAACTATACTTCAGTGTAGGAAAACTGGCTGCAGAGCGCTAAAAGACATAATATTATCAACAAGAGATTGCTTTTGTTCTGGGGTATTAAATGGTGCAGAGCAGTAATCCCAGGGGACATTTCAGTTGCTGTTCTATGTCCTGCTCCCACACATAGGGGCAAGAATGAGAAGAAAGTAAATGTAACTAGGAAGACTACTGAAATCAAGCATGAGAGTTTAAGCAAGTTTAGTGTTTGAAACGTCCACATTTTCTTAGTTCAGATGGACAAAATGCAATTTTATACTTTTTCCTTTCTTTCACTTTGTTAGAGTGATTGTTAAACATGATTAGCTTTATTTTACTGCTGCTTAATTATTTCGCTTAAATCTGTTTTTTTTCATAATATTGAAGAAATGTTGTATTGCTTTACAGACAAGGATGTGATTTATATGTGTCCATTCAATGGCCCTGTTAAAGGACGAGTGTACATCACAAACTACAGGCTGTACCTAAGAAGTGTGGAAACGGTGAGCAGTGTGCCCCAGCTACTTCCATGGGATGAATTAAAACCCCCCATCTTATTGCTACATTTTGTCTACTTAGTGTTCAGTTAGTTTGTTTCTTCGTTTATGCAAAAATATACTTTGGGAATTGTGTGAAAGTATTTTTACTTGAAATAGTCTGTAGTATTTGTAATAATACCTTAATTGTGTAATGACTAAATAGCGCTTGTCCCTGTGCCACTGAGAAATCCTTATAAAAAGGAAGTTCTTTAAAGTTCTTATATATAAATCTTGCCTTGTAAAACTACACTTTAATCACTGATGAGCTGATGATGCTTTTATCTTTCTGTTGGAGCTTTTTGATAACTATTCCATTTACACTTATTCCATGATGGGTAATAACTAGGGATAGTCACAATAGCTTTTCAAATACAAATAGTTTTATGTGACTATTGGTAAAGCGAGAGTCTGATTGGGGTTTGGGGGATTGGTAGTGTTTGATAAGCTGTGGTATGGAAGAATAAAATGAGCTGTTGCCCCTTTCATATGCTTAAAGGAAAAAAAAGGATTTAAGATTACTGAACTAAGATCATCCTGGGGGCAACTGACTCTCACCTTTTTTATTTTTCTACCAACTGTCTTTTGGAATAAAACATTTGTTTGGTGCATGTAAAACTGTTCAAACCTGCAGAGTGCAAACTTCCTAGAGAGGTTGAGAGGGAAGACTCAGACAAACCCAGAAGCACTCCTGTGTTTTGTTTCCTATATTTTCCTGTCAGATTTCTTCTGTAGAATGCATAAGAGCAGTTTGTCTGAGTTCCTTTTCAGATTACTCCTTTCCTTTCCTGAATTTTCCTTGCAGGACCCAGTTGTAGTGTTGAATGTTCCTTTGGGTGTAATTTCAAGGATTGAAAAAATGGGAGGCGCCTCAAGCAGAGGAGAGAATTCTTATGGATTAGATATAACGTGTAAAGTAAGACTTTCTTTTAATTCAATACAAGACAATATATGTGCTCTTTTTCTCATCCGTTTGTGGCAATGAGAAACCATCTACACTTCACAGCTGCATTTGAAAAGAACCTTTTGGAACTGGAAGTGCCATTTGCATGAAGGGCAACTTAAAATTGTGTCTGTGCAGGTGTTTAGAGAAGGATTGATCTTTCCCTAATTGATGAGTGGCAGGTCATTTTGCACAGTAGTCTGGTTTGAGAACTGGGCTGGGGAAAAGTAAAACTGGCATTATTCCTGCACTACTTCATATATTTAATTGGTTCTGAATAAATTTTATTGTTTTATAAACTTTAAATCCTTTAAGAGCCACCCAGTGCTTAAAGAAGTCAGAGCCTTTTGCAAACTGTAAAGATAGTAAAAAGTTAATGTAACCTCTATGTTCATTTTTCTTTTAGTATAAAAAAAAGTGATGAAAAAAATAGTGTTATGGGGGGAGTTCCCACTGAATAATCCAGGGTCTTGCCTTTGACTCTTTAATGGCATGCATATATATATATATATATATATGCACAGCCTGTTTATTCTCAATAGTTAATGTACACATTTCGTCTGGCTATTTTCTCTTTATTAACTAACTGAAAAAAAAAGAAAAAGCCAATGTAGTCTAGTCGGATTATTAGCAGTGTTTCACTTTGGAAACATGAAGTAACTTCCATCCCACAACCATTCAATAAGCCGTGAAACTTCAGCGATTCAGGTAGTCACTTGTGATGACTTAATATCAAAGCCGTGCAACTCTATTTTTGCTACACAGCATGTGAGGCAGCTATTTGTAAAGTCATAAGCTCTCCTATTTTATGGAATAGGGAGATAAAACTGAACATTCACAACAGTTTGAAGTGTGTGGCAAGCAGATGCTAAATCATGTTTAGAGTGTAAAATAGAATTTATACATCAAATAAAAGTACCTTGCTGCTTTGCTTCTTTTAAAAGATAATGTCATTGTTCTAGGATATGAGAAACTTAAGGTTTGCATTAAAACAAGAAGGGCACAGTAGAAGAGATATATTTGAAGTCCTCACAAAGCATGCTTTTCCCCAGTCACATAACTTGGTAAGTTGTCATTTATTATTGCTTTATCTTAATGCAGAATTGCTGCCTAATAGTGTTAGCTGCTGAATTCACTAACAGAGAGCATGACTGACTAAAAAGAGTAATTCCAGAATCTAGTGTCAATATAAACTGTAGAGAACTAGTGTTTTTATTTTACAGGTTTAGAATACTTTTGTCTCTGTATTTGTAAAATTACTGATGCAATATGGTGTTCTTAGTGTATACTGAGCATCCTTTGAACTGTACAGCTTGCTTGCTTTCCTGAAAAACAATAGATAGTTATGCTCCCTTATCAGTGTAGTAAAATAGTATTTGCATGGTTTGATTTCTTGAAAGCATTAAACCTTTGGGCAATCTCCAAGACAGTTATAAGAGTTTTACTTTAGGACGAGTAGATATTGTAAGCCAAGTTATTTTGTTGACAGTTATTGATGAATAATATAACCAGTAGATAATCATATAATGAATTTACACAGGCTTCTGGCAGGGAAAACATATTATGGAAGGAGCTGAGCAGCAAACAAACTTAGAAGACAGTTATCTTTTGTTGCTTTGCCAGAATCAGTATGTAGAACTGGATGGATCACTTTGACTTATCTTTGCTAAATGCTTTAGGTTGTCTTCTGTAAAATTAACTTTCTATTTCATTGTGTTTCATTTAAGCTAAATGTATGAGTTCCTTTTCACAAAATATTGGCTGCTTGTGCTTTGAATTTGAACTTTGTTTACCGAATTTGACTACACAAAGTTGCAGCAAGAATCTTATTTAATTCTCCAAATATATATAAGTATATATGGGCTATGCTTTGTAAACATTTTCTTATTCTTGACATTCAAGGTTCAGATACTTTCTAGACTAGAAGCATAAGGGATAGTAAGTGTTTTCGTGGGAATATCTTGTAGTGTTGATGACAGCTGTTATGGAATGAAACTGGAAATTGGGACCCTAGGTTAGGCTACTGAGGACACTGTCAAGTCTGAATATTTCCAGTGAGGGAGATTCCACCACTTCTCTGGGTTATCTCTTCCAAAGCTCTATTGTTCTCAATTTTTGGAAGATTTTTTTTTCTAACATCCCAACGGAATTTCTCCCTGTCCCCTAGACAGGAGCAACTGAGCAAGATGTCTCTGCATCCTTGTGAAAACTGTCACAATCTTCTCTGTAATTACAAGACTCCATAGAGCTCCCTCAACCTTCTCTTAAGGATAAAGGCATAAACTGCTATTCTAATAACATCTGATAACAGAGTGTTCTGGCAGAGCATCATTGTTTAATGCTCGGGTGATCAGAAAAGGATTTGGAAGAAAACTGTGGAAATGATATACAGAGAGGAAATGAACAGAGGTTGACCAAAAAGAAGGTGGAAAAGTCTTTTCAGTACTGGATAGTTTAGAGGGAGGGATCATGTAAGCTGAAGAATAATACTGGTCTTGAATCTAATAAGTAAAATTGGAACGATAATTTAAAGGAAGCTATCTAAATAAAGCAAGCTTGGGAATAGTTTTCTAGAGTAAAATCGGGTGAAGAAATAAAATTTCAAGATAAAAAAATGTAAACTTACAGAAGGTAGTTGGAAAACAAATCAGTAGTAATAGCCTGTGGCTGAATGATTTTTCTGTGTCCCATGTGAGGGGCTTGAAATGAATCTTCATTTTTTTTTTTTCCTTTTCATATATTACAAGAAAGATTCAATGCATCAAACATGAGCATGTGGCCAGTAACTTCGTTACATGTAAATATTTCATCTTTAAAAGAAATATGAAGCTTTAGGCTGGTTCTCCGTGCTTCTGGAGCTGTGATTAGTGACTTCAATAAGCAGTGAGATAGCAAGGAATGTAGCCTAGGTCACCACTTTTGTTTAAATAATGATCTTTGCTCTACTAAGTGAATTATGAAACAAATTCTTGCATATTGAGAATTTAGAAATAGACACCAATTTCTGATTTAAAATTTCTGGTTTTCTTTGGAGATGTATTTTGGCTTCCCCTACAGGTTATGGTATTGAATATGTTGTAGATGTTTTGAGTCTGCTATTCCTTAACTCCATTGTATTAGACTTCCTTATCAGTTTGTTGCCAGAACCATTTTCTGAAATACTGTAATGATGACAGTAAACGAGCTGTTTTCACTGCCATTTGTTATGCATTAAAATTTATAGGTAGTAGTTAAAGCAGACTGTTGAACTTGAGTAATAAGCAGTTTACCTGGCTAAATTCCACTAAATGCAATCCCTTCAAGATGTCCTTTAAAAATAATTGCTGAATACATTTTTCTTTACAATGACCAACTTAAAAGAGCAGTTGTCCCAAATGGAAAATAACAGTTTATCGCCTCAGCTTCTTTTCATTATTCTTGTGTCTTTTGGCAGCCTAAGTTGTTAGAGGTAGAGGCGCGTTCCTGTTTTCTTGATTTGAAGGAAACTAAATACTATTGAGATAGTTGTTCACAATAGCTTTTGGGTTGAAACATCTGGTCCAAAAAGACATAGGACTCCATGTCCCCTTTGTGTATCCCGCCAAACTCTTCATTCTGTTTTCCAGGTTAAATGGAAAGTTGCATCATTTCCATGCTGCCTGGCAACCCACACTTAATGCCACTGTTCACTAAAAAAGGCAGAACAATTAAATTACAGCTATGGACAACCTAGCAGAAGGGGCCTGTTTGTCTTGACTGAGTTGGTAATTAGCATTGTTCTTAGACAGTTTTCATGCCAATCATGATATCACCAGCTTTGGGTTTTTATTTCACTTTTTATTTCATTATTTGGTGCCTTTAAATTTTTAAAATTTCTTTTGAAGTGCTTTAAACTTTAGAATTCACCTACAGAGGTTTGCATGCTTGAATGTGGACAAATTAGGTTATAATTCAATTGTCAGTGTCCTTTGTGGGATTGTTTTATGATATTTAACCCAATTACAGAGCTGGAAATAACATGGTGATGAAATGTAAGCTTATATTAGGCTTCGTCATGAAGTGCAGTGTTTGTCTAGTGATGGTTATGAGTTGTGTGTAGAATAGTCTTGTTTTCCTTTGCACATTTTAAATCTGCTAAGGCATTGTTGTAATGCTTGGACTACTTTGAATGCAGTGTTGTATAAAGATTGTGCTCTGGCTTCACGTGATGGCTGGTTAAAGATGGGACCTCTGCTTCTAAAACACTGAGCTCTTGTTTTTCTCTGTTCTCCCTCTTGCAGCCTTCAGCCGTGCGGTTGTTTCCTCCTCTTATGCCAAACTGGATGTTATATAATCACAAAAAGTAAGCCAGTGCGGCTCACTAACCCAGCACAAAATATTGTCAT
>JAUBOD010000222.1:1527996-1542611 GCA_032353885.1 Nothura maculosa | reverse complement strand
CAGGCCAGCACCGAGGCGCTGGACAGGTGAGAGGCGGCGGGCGGGGAGCGGGAGGCCGCGGCCTCCCCGGCCGGGACGGAGCCGCCGGCGGGGGGAGAGGGGCCGGCCCCCCGGGGCGCGCGGCAGCCTCGCTCCGCCGCGCGGGAACCGCGCTTTTGCCTCCGCTTTTCCGTATTTATTTACTCGTAAGGCCCACGTAGGCGAGCGGCAGCTTCGCCTCCGCGAGCGGAGCCTTGGCGCCAGTTTCCTGCCGCGCTGGCGGGCGGGGCTGCCCTGCTGCTGTTTTGTTGTTGGGTTGGGTTGGTTTTGCCTTTTTTCGGGTGCTCAGCGCATCGTGCGGTGCCAGGCCGCTGCCGGGGCTGTTTCACCTCCCTCCTGGCCCGCTGAGGCGCCTCTCGATGCCACAGGTAGCTCTGCTGGGCCCAGCGCGGTCCCTCCTGCAGCCGGAGCTCTCGTGGGCCCCCGGCACTGCCCTGCATCCCTATGGGACAAACCCCCCCCCCCGGGGCTGTCACCCCATCCGCAGGCCCGGCCGGCAAGGTCGCTGGGACCAGGGGTTTGGGACCAGGGATTCGGTGCCGATGTTGCTGCAGGCTGCCCGGAGCGCCCTGAGGACCAAGCACCATCTCCCATTGCAGTGCAGTTTTGTGCATCCTTGCTCCTTGCTAACGTGCCTTTTCATCTTTCCTGTGAATTTTCACCTTCTCTTTCTCTCGATCCTCTTGTTATACCCTAGCGAAGATAAGATGGTCTCTTATAACATTATTGAGTTGCTGTTATGAGTGTACCAGGATAAGCTGATGCCTGTGACCTGGGATGAAATAGTATGGGAAGATCCATACCCGTGTGTTCCCCATTTCCCAGGCTGCAGGAAGGCAGCCTGAGGAAGGGAGGCGGGAAGTGCATTCCCTCCACAGCACTGTGCATTCACTTACCATCACATGCACGACTAAACATTCAGCTCAGTTTTCCTAGTTATGTAAACTCTTTGCCTAGTGGCTCCCAGCACAGACAAGCTATGGAAAAAATAAATCCATTTAATAGTTGTGAAGTAAATACATAGCTGCAAACATGCTGTGGCTTACCCTGAACGGAGACTATGGGAAGTCAGTGGCGTGAGGGAAGGAGGAACAAATTCAACCAGAAAAGGTCTCTAAGCTTCCACCTTGGGCACCCTTGCAAAAGAGACGTAGGGTTTCTCTAAGTAAGGCTGAACTCCAGATCAGTGCAGACGTGGGGCTTGTGTTCGAGTCGGAATGTAATGTTACAGACGGGGCGAAAACCCCTGCAAACTTGGTCAGTAGAGTTCTGAAGTTCTCTGGTTTCACATGAATTGTCCTTTTAGCTACATGCGTGATCAGTTCCTACCTGCCAGTCCTAGCAGAGCTGATATAAGACCAGACCTGTAGTTAAGTAGCAATTTGTCATCTTATGCCATTATCACACCCTCCAAACGTCCCAGTTATACCTGTTTGGGATTGTGCGAGTTCACGGCTTTGTAGTTACTCACCTGTGCATCCCAAATACTCCCAAGAATGTATCCTCTCAAATTAATTGCAGCTCTGCTGTTCAGGTGAGTTGGTGTTAGGCTTCTTGTAAACACACCATGTTGGGTAATTCACATGGGAAGGGCTCTCTTTAAGGTAATTCTGAGACTATTTTACGAGTACCAAAAGGAAATATGGCTAAATAAAAGCTACTCTTTAGAAAGCATCTATTTCCCATGTGTAACATTATTCATATAAAATACTTCAAAAGACTACCATAGAGTAATTTAATTTTAAAGAATATTTCCTTATTAAAAACAGTGGAAAAAATAAGATTTTTTTTCAGTATTTCACAATCAAATTCATTCTGGAGATAGATTTAAAGAAAAAAAGTATCAAAAAAGTTGAACAGGTTACACCAGATAATATTTTTATTAGTTTCTGGGACCCTCACTACACTTTTGGCATATTGACAGAGCTCTGTCTTTCTAAGTTCCTGTAAAATTAAATTCTTTTTCCTAATTTACTGGCAAAATAGTTGCATTTTTCCCACTAGTATTCTGAAAATCAGAAAGCTGATGATGTTAGTGATCACTTTTATGGTCTTGTTCTCTAGTTGTGCTCAGCTGGCATACTGTTGTCCATATAAATCATGAATTGTTGCTAAATAATCTGAAATATTCTGTTTTTCTAGCCCTACCGGATCACATGTGGAATGGTGTAAACAGCTGATAGCTGCAACCATTTCTAGTCAGATTTCAGGGTCTGTCCCATCAGAAGGAGTGTCCAGAGACTACAGGGTAAGTGACCTGTGGGGAGCAAATTGGTTTATTTATGATAAAGGCATGAGAAATCAAATTCCTTGCTACCTTTGATTTTTAGAGTAAGTACTTAAGTGGTACCTGAATGTTCCAGAACTAGAATCGTTTCACAATATATAAAGATATTTAGCGCCGTTTTGTGCTTTCCTACACACTTAGAAAAGTGATGCTGAATTCTACAGAATAGAAAGTAATAGAGAAAATTATAAGTCAGTGTTTCAAAGAGCAAAAATGAGTTGTCTTTCCTTTTCATCACTGCACAGAAGTTTTCAGTAAGATAGATTAATTGGAAATTGAAAGTTCTCTATATTCTGAATGGCACATGCTAGAATTCAGCTTTTGAGGTTTCACAAAAAATGATTTTCTTTGCTACTCTGCAAAGAAAATATATCATCCTTTTTTTTCCCCTTATATAAAGGGTTACACCAGAAACAGACAAATTAATGCCACTACCAAAGAATGTTACCTTTTTCTTCCCAGCATTTCTGTAGCTGAGGTAATGATTGTGAAGTTTGATAGGATTTATTATGTTTTTTTTAGTGTTCCTCTTTCAGGCTCTTTAATTGTTTTCTGTATATACAGACAGCCTACTAAACTACCAAGAGTACAGCATAGTCAGCTTCTCTCATCTTATAAATAGAAGTTTCACTTGATAAAAAATCCCAAGCTACCGTTATCTAGACCACAAAATGTACCATCCTTTTTCGTTCTAGATTTGACACGTAGTTGCATGATCTTCATGAAAAATAGGGAGATAAAAGTTGTATCTTTTTTCTTCAACTGATAATAATTAGTTTAATAGTTTTAAGTAATGTGCTGTGTTCGAAAACTGTGGATGTTGTCTAGATACAATACATTAGCTTCTGTGATTGCAGGTCAAATTCAGCTCAAGCCTGAAGATAAATCCACAAAATATATTTGATCTCAGTCTGTTTAAGAATTCACCTCACAGGGATTGTCACTGTATTGGCACAGTCAGCAGCTTACACGCATACAGAAAGGTTGCTCCTCCATGCTATGGCAGCTGAATTGCAAATGCTTTGGGTCAAGGCTAATGTTTTTGCTAAAACATCGTGGGGAACCTTTTACTACAGCTGCCTGTGTTGTATTTGCCCTATAGATCAAGGACATTGTTTTACTAAACTCTAAATATAAGCTTGGTTTTCAGTTTATCTTTTGCGCTATAATGCATTTCTCTGGAGTAGAGAGTGCTTTTTTCCTTTCCTTTTTTTTTTTCATTTGTTTTTCTAAATGATCTGGTTTTCTACTCCAGACACATTCTAGTTTTCTACTCCAGACTCATCTTGGATGTTACTTAAAAGGAATAAGTCTTCGGGGCCTAATTAAAATTTTCTAAACTCTCTTCATTAGAAATAAAATAAAAAGGCGGGGGTTTTGGAGCTCTAGTTTTCTGTGAATAAGTTGTATTTAGCTTCTTTCATTGGTGTGATTTAAACTTTATGTTTGTGTACAACACTATGGATTTTTTAAATTTTAGAATATTTATATTCAGGATGAGTATCTTGTAATGTGTTATGCTTTAAGAAAGAGTTTCCTCTACACCTAACTTGTGCAGAAGTTTGTGGTACTGTCAGTTGCTTAGTACCACTACTGTGATAGGTTTACATATTTCCAGAAAATATCTTCAGTGCTGCATGTCTTAAGAAAAGAAATTCCTAATATTTAGGAAAAAGGGGAATGAACTTGGTTTATTTGTAAATGAAGGAATTCTGAGGCACCCACTAAAAGTAAGAGAAGTATGGGAAGCTGCTGAATAAAATTTCTTGCGTAGATACTAGACTTTCAAAGATTTTAATTATTCAGCTGTTCTATTTTCTTCTTTGAGTAAATACTGCAAATGATGTGAAATTATTTATTTGTGTATGACTTTATGTCACAGTGAGAATAGATGTGATTTCTCCTGCATAATGTATGGGATTTTATCTTGCACATTTTGTTTTTTTTTAGGTCTATCTTATAGTTTTTATTTCCTGCGATGTCTTACAACATTTTTTGTTTTCAAAAAAATCCAGCTTAAAATTTTAGTAATCAGGTTATTGACATTAAGCAGCAGCTCAAGAAATGCTGGTTCAAACTAATTTTCTTGCAAATTCTTCTGCTGCTTGTTTAATATGTTTGTATGTCCATTCTATGGAAATCCTTAACTTCATTATTATTGTAGAATTCACACATATAAAGTTATTCCAAAATTTCTGTTCATACATTTTGACTTAAGGCATCTTTCCCTCTTGGTGTATTCTTGATCACTAGTTTCTGTCTTGGTTACCTTTGCTTATGTCAAGTTGTTGCATTTAGAGAGTGTCTTACACCAACTCAGAAGCTCTGTTTGCTCAATTGGTCAAGCCATTTTGTTGCTTTCTGCTGGATTTACCAGTAACTCCTTTTTTCCTCTTTTTTCTTTTCTTTTTTTCTTTTTCTTTAAATGTTTCGATCACTATGTTTGGAACAACAAGTAAATAGAATCTTGTATCTCTTAGTGGCTTCTATGTTACTTGCTCTAAAAATATAATTCACCAGAATGTATCTGGGGAGAAAAAAATCAAAAGGGAGCAAAGAGGCTGCAAATGGAATAGTCAAGAACACACAGAACTAGCTCTTGCCTGCTAATCTTACCCTAACATGATTTAACCGTGAACTCTGATGTGTGTGTTTTCTGACAGACAGCCTGGGGAAAATTCTTGAATGAGGATTTCATCTTAATGGAAATTGCTTAGTTTATGGTAGCAGAACGTAGACACCTTCAGAAAGAAAGCTGGGAAGAGCTGTAACTGTCCTTGTTTTAGCACTTTAAAGATACAGCGGTTCTAGTTCATAGCTGTTATAGCAGACTCCCTGTGTTTTGCCCAGATGGATTACTACAGTCTTCTCACAGTAACATGTTGTAACTGGTTAAAAGGATTATTGGGAATAGATTTTTTTAATGAGCTTGACTTTTGTGTCATTACCAAAATGAAGTGGCGAAATTGCTTTCAGATCAAAACAGTTTTGCAAATGGGAGCTGCTAGATCTATGTGGGTGTAATTGTTTTTTCTTGTTTTCTTTCTCTTTTTTTCCAGTTTGACTACTAGTTAATACTATGGAGGTGAACTCTTCTTAAAGTCTGATAAAATAAGATATAGTATCTTTAACAAATCAAACCCATGTGTTTTGTTGGATAACATCTTGTATTTTAACTAACAGGTATACAGGAGGCCTGATTTACGGGTAAGGTTACCTGTGGCTAACAGTAAACGGCCTCCTCCTGTTTGTCTTTTGTGCTGTGTGGAAGCTTGGTGTGTCAAGCCTTCTTTTGTACCTCATTAATGGTTTTATGAACCAGTCGGACTGTTTTGCTATGCAGTGCAGCAGCTTCTTTGCCATAGAAATGCTTTATATACATTGCAGTGTTCTTCATGAGCAGTAAAAGTCCATGTGTAAGACAGTAATACATTTAAATTATGTTAAAAATGTGTTGTACTAACTTCAGTTTTATTACATTAATTTTGACAAAATGGATGCTCACAAATGCAGCTTACATGCTTTGGACTACACAGCACCGTATTAGCAGCTTAAATGTGTTATCTGCACTAAAGAATATTAGCAGTAAAAACACTACGTCTCGGTCTACCCAGTTTAAGTAAGATACCAGTTCCTGCTTCATCTCTGTTATTGCTGCAGTCAGGCAGTGGACTTGAAAGTTAAGATTAGAGTTAGGCACCAGTACAATGACCTACATCTTTTAGATGATCGTTTTAGGACTAGACCATGTTCATTGTTCATTGAAGATACAAAAAACATCTGCCTTGTTTTCTTGTCCCTCTCACTTAATAATGTTTATGGAGTGAGAAATGATCTGGATAGTATTCTGACATTGTTCACGAAATGTTTCTAATGCTTTTATTCAAACAAAGACCTCTTATTCACTCCCAAACTAACAGATCACATCTGAATGATGTCTTTTTCTAATCAGTTGTTTACATATTTGAAAATGTGTTCAGTCCATCCATACAAATGCATGTTTTTTTTAATAGATAGCTCTTGAAATAATTGGTTTGGACTGAGGAACAAAGCTTGATTGTTTCCCTTCAGCTTTTCATGGTTCTTTACAATGATGTCTTATTTCTGAATGATGTGTTGTGCTTCTCTCTCCTTCATTTAATTCAAAATCTTTTGGTGTATTCTTTTGTCCTTCTTTCAGTTTTCTTGCAGGGATCACAACATCTGCCTTTAATTCCTGAAACATTTTTAATAGTCTAATTTTAAACAGGTGCTATTTTTCAGAATGCCATCAAGACCTAATTGTTAGGAGGCCTTTATCATCTGAAATTCTTTTCAAGCTTTTCCCCCTATATCATACAACCCTCCTACAAGTTCATGTAAAAATCTGAATCATTTGCATATTTTGCTGTTAGAATTATTTTAGGTTCTCTAAGGTTGTGGACTAGGTTTCCAGCAGCAGCCCAGAAGTTGCTGGAAGAATTGGTAAAAATATAAAACTGAACTAAACATTGAATTTAAACAAATTTTACTCAATATAGTGTTTTTAAAAATCGTCTGAATGCCTCTATTTGACATTGAATTGCCTTGTCCTTGAAAGACTGCATGAATTTTCCCCTAATGCTACCATTGCAAGCTGTACTCAGTTTCTCTATTTATAAGCATGTGGCATACTTTGAATTCATTTTCTTTCCTGTAAGGTTGCTTGTCTGACAGACAGTACATACTTTTATGTTCCTACGTGCCAACCAGCAGTGGCTCTTTGTGAAGAAGGATCTAAATTTCCCATTTCATGTTCTGCCAAGTAATATAAAATGGATAGTTCTCATAACTTGCAATCTTTTCTGTGGAAAGAAGTTTGTAGCACAGGCAGAAAATGTTGAGTAACTAAACTGAAGTATATACTGTCTCTGTAAGGAATAAGATTTTAAAAATCAGAACAGGAGAGATTCTGTCCTTTCACCTGTTGTCTGCATGTTTTTCCCCATTACTTTTCTCCTTCCCTACCGCTGCCTCATGCAATGCAGGAGATTCAGGATGGACACAATGGCTATCATTCTGAAGCAGAAGCTGATCAGGTGGCAAGTTTTACTCCTCTTTCATTCATTAACTGTGTAGCAAGGTACTAGATAGTAGTATTTGTACAGCACGTAGAAATCTTACGTATCTCATTAAGAGAACCCATGGGAGACATTTGATATGTTAACTGGTTATCGGCTGGGTAGAGTTTTTATGTAAGGTAATATAGTCTAGATTGTAATGCAGCACTTATGTTGCAACCTGACTGAACACATTTGTTCCTCTAAGTATTGGCTACGTCCCTATATATCATTTTTTATTTTTAAATTGATGCTAAACATAAAATGATTTTATTTACAAGATAATAAAACCGAACAAAATAAATTTAGATATGTATAGAAATTATTTAATGATGAGGTTTTTTTAAGGCAAGGAAAATTCTATAAATGATTTGTTTGTAATACAAAGGAAGAACATTTTATTGTAAAATAGCCTGTTAGATTTACTCTCAATTCAGGATGTAAAAAATTGAAAACTTAGCATCTCATCATGCAGATCTGAGACACTTTCTCACATGTCCCTGAAAAGTCCCACAACCCTTTTATTGCAGAGTCCTTAGTGATGTAAGTGGTAGCTGGCAACTAAGGAGCCAAACAATCAGGCTTGTAATCATTCAGGAATGAGGCCACTTCTCTAAGTGAAAACTGACGGAACTAGCCCTTACTTTAAAATCTGTATTTCATGTTACCTTATTCTTAATCTGACCTTTTAGATCCAAAATTCCTGTTATGATCCTCTTCCAAATCTGTGGCATTTTCAGTAGGGCATTGATTCAAAAACCTTTTGGTCAAATGGTCCTGATATCTTGCAATCTAAAGTAGGAGTTGAAATAAGTTAGTAAAAGCTTTAAAGTGTTCCTGAGTAGATAAAATACCCCACATACAACCTACATTTAGCAAAAGACTACATTATTAATTCCAAAATTGAGCTGATACTATTGCTCCTTATTTTGGTATGCTCTGTATGTAGCTAGCATGCAAAACTACTTCTTGCATAAATGCTTAGTTACTAATATGTTACTAATATGCATGTCTGTGTAATACTTACAATATCAAACTTAGTTCTGTTCTTTAATATGGCACTTTATAGTAGAATGGTGCTTTGGATAAGATACTCTTGTGTTCCAGTAATCCCATAGTAAAAGCACCTTGCATCAAAATGCATCAATGTAGTGCAGATGAAAAGTGAGATTTACTCCTGGTTTTGGCTCTCTGCCAGGCGCTGCGGGATGGAAACAAACTAGCACAGATGGAAGAGGCTCCTCTTTTTCCTGGAGAATCAATCAAAGTTATTGGTAAGCATGCTATTGAGCACTACACTGAATGCTATTAAATCACTAATTTATTTATTTGTAAACAGGATATTATTTATTCATAATAGCACATGATTTGTTGTTGAGTTTTGTCACTTTAGTTTTTAATGTTATTTTGCATCAGCAGATTTGATGTGGATTTCTTTTCTTTGGCTTTAAATCCAAATGTAAATCAATTGATTTGTTCCATATATAGCCAGATTAATTGTTTTCGTGGGTTATTTTGTTCCATGTAAATAAATTAATCATGCGGTTTGTATTTATGTGAGGGGTTTCATGCACAGCTCTCCGCAGATTCAAACTTCAAACTTGTGGCCACAAAAAGGATGAAACTGTCTAAAACTTGGTCGGCATTCCTTAATGGGCTCTTTTTCACTTTGGTCCGTGTTGGCAAGCTGTGCATTAGCAGCACAGTGTTTGGCAGAGGAACAGTGGCTCTATCAGTCAGACTGAAGTTGAATATATGAGCATATCACTGAGTTGCAAGCTCTTGGGTGAAGTGCAGGCGGCATTTGCCCCAGTGGAGGGACTAGAGCTGCCTCTGAGTCCTGTCCTAACTGCTCAGGAGCTTCCAAGCAGCTCTGGGGATGAGGAACTTCTTTATTTTCAGCTTTTTCAATGCTAGTAGCTCTTGAAGAATATCCTTTTGTGTACAGTCCAGTATCAATGTCCTGTGGTAATATAGACCTGCAAAAATTCTTGTTATTTTGAATAGATTTTGAGCAAGTATCTGTATTAATAAAACAAAGCTTTGATTGTCTGTCTTCCAGCTAAAGATGTTATGTATATCTGTCCATTTATGGGGGCAATCAGTGGCACACTGACAGTGACGGACTTCAGGATGTATATCAAAAGTGTTGAAAGGGTAAGACTTCACTATCTGTCTACGTGTTTCTTTTGGGTAAAAACTTAGCTAAAGTGGGTTTTAGAAATGCCTCAGATTTGGTGTAAATGCAGTATGACATTCCACAGAAGTCTGTTAAGCAGAAATTATAAATGAGACAAGAGGAACAGACACAAAGAATGGTACGCTGGGCTTCTCCTAGTGCAACTAAATTAATTTCTCTTATGTGCACGTTTCAGGATCCACCCTTTGTTGTTGATGTCCCTCTTGGAGTAATAAGTAGAGTCGAAAAAATTGGAGTACAGAGCCACGGCGACAACTCATGTGGTATAGAAATAGTTTGCAAGGTATGGAGGACACGGTACAAGTCCATTAATTTTGATTTCATTTTCACTTGGTTCAAGTATTTTGCTTTCGTGTTTATTTTAGAGAACTGCATGCATGTACTCTGTTTTTCTCTTTGCTCTGGGTCCTGTTTTGATTCTTACTTCATTTAGATAATTCATTTCAATTCCTCTTGTGATAGTATGCAGTATTAAACACTTCTGCTTTTTGTCACAAGAAGGAATTCAAAGTAAGAATGGTATTTTTATGTATGCAGAAATTCTAGTGACAGTCCTAGTCATCTGAAACAAACACTTAACTCTGTTCTGGGGTGGGTTAGATGATATCAGTTACTTAGTGTTATATATATGCCTTTTTCAGCCATATTCTGCTTTTTTTATTATCATAGGGTAAATAATATGACTTATTTTTCATAGGATATGAGAAACTTGAGGCTTGCTTATAAACAGGAAGAGCAGAACAGATTGGAGATTTTTGAGAACCTTGTAACACGTGCGTTTCCTGTTTCTAATGGGCTGGTAAGTGTAAAGACATAAGGCGCTTTCTCATGTTTTCGGATAGTGATAGGCAGAGAAAGAAAAACACTGTGAAACAAACATTAAAATGTTGATTTATAAAATACATTATGAAGCTGACAGGCTACTCTGACCGTG
This sequence comes from Nothura maculosa, assembly GCA_032353885.1. Classification (NCBI taxonomy): domain Eukaryota; kingdom Metazoa; phylum Chordata; class Aves; order Tinamiformes; family Tinamidae; genus Nothura; species Nothura maculosa. The sequence continues at coordinate 1,532,073 of JAUBOD010000222.1, read as the reverse complement.
TATCGTCTTTGCGTTAATATATTACACATTATGCTGCATCCTGCTGTCCCTAAAATTATCTAATTTGTATATAACTCTTGAGATTTAGATTCCCCTAATATTGCTGTTTTAAAACCTATAGAGAGAGAGACACACTTATATTCTGCAGTAGATAATTCAGTCTTGAAGTTCACTGCCTAAAGAATAAGTAGGTACAGTTAGTCGTAGTAATTAACTATAAAGTGCTCTTTTGTTATGTTTATCTGTGTAAGGAACCGGTTCTGTTATTCTGTTCTTCTTATTTCTGTTCTAGCACTGAGTTGCCCAATCTTGATAGTGAGAGCTTAGGTCTAATGTTAAACAGTTATTAAAATGCTTCATTGAAAATCTTAAGTGATTCTCTGTGTTGAAGCTTATCTTGCTTACAACCCACTAAAAAATAATTTATGCCTCTACATTCTTGTTCTTAGCCACTTTTTGCATTCAACTATAAAGAGAAATTTGCTGTTAATGGCTGGAAAGTGTATGATCCAATGGCAGAATATAAGAGACAGGTAAGTTAAACTTGGTGTATTATTTTTCTTTCCCTATGTCTCTTCCATACAAAGCCATTTAAACAAGAAAAAGATTTTAAAGAAATCTCAAAAATGTCAGTATTGGTTATAGGTAGAAACTTGGCCAAAATTCATGTTTAGATAATGAAATGCAAATGGCCTGGCTTTGAGAGTGCTGAGCATTCAGAAGCTCTGCAAAAAGTGACAGAGATAAGTTACCTAGTGCTAGAGCAGATGTGTCTGTCTTAAATGTAGATTTGAGAATATATATTTCCAAGTACTGTTTTCAAAAATATAGGTATTTTATTGAAATTGTTTCAATTGTTGTTTCAATTGTTTCAACAATTGTTTCAGTTGTTTCAAGAGGATAAACTTGCTTTGTCATTATAAATCTATAGTCTTCTATCTGCAAAGGTAATGTTTTTATTTCACTGTGATCACTTCTTATCCTAAGTATGTGGCCTATTCAAATAGTTATTTTGAATAATAATTTTAAAGGTAATTAGTATAAATCTGTTCTGGTATTTTGGATTATAATACAATATGAAGACCTAAAACAAGTAACTTACTTAAATGAAAAACATAGGCTCACGTTAAATAAGAAAAGAAACAAAAAGCTGTGCAGCATTTGTGCATTTTCAATACCAAATCCAGATATATAGAGACCTAACCTGAAAAACATCCAAATGCTTTGCTTTTGTACAGGGCTTGCCCAATGAGAGTTGGAAAATATCCAAAATTAACAGCACCTATGAGCTTTGTGATACATATCCAGCTATTCTTGTTGTGCCAACCAGTGTAAAGGATGATGACCTCTCAAAAGTGGCAGCGTTTAGAGCAAAAGGAAGAGTTCCAGTAAGTGAAACTTTTTCAGGGAGTATATAATAGCATATGTATTTGTAGCATCTACAAATTAACAGAGTTCTTTTAGTTTTTTTATGAGGATAATGGGCCTAATCTCTTCCTAAAAAGAGAGTAAAGAATGAAGGATTAGAGTTGCTGGGTTTCAACTAAAGCAAGATTTGAGAGAATAATAGCTTGGTTATTGTGCTGCGTAATAAATTTGTGTTTGGAGTCAGCACACAACAGGCTCCAATGGGATCTTTTGCTGTTTCACAAATTAACCTGTATTCTGATTTACAGAATGGAATGTGTGGCAGCCATAAAGATTTCCTGAGACTGGATAAATTAACAGATTTACACATGCTAGATGGTGACAGTATTTGTGCTTTAGATCTGCCTCGGACAATATAACATTAGATCGGTGTACAGGTCCATACACTTCCATATGGAAGCAAGTTTTCTTTCTCCATTTTACCTTTTTTCTCTATAATTAATGACATAACAGACTTTGTTTTTATCAGAAATAAAATCAAAGTTGTTTGAAGTTACTTTGTATTTCAAGCTGAACAGATTTATGGTCAGTGATGCTAGTGTAGTATTTGTCAGTATGTAAATAAATGGTCAGTAAAATGATCAGTTTATCCAGAAGTTTGCACTCTTTTTGCCAGGAAATTATGCCCCGTAGGCATTGTGATTATCTGTTTGGGCTATGGCCTGTTGCCTTTACATTGGGATAATAAGCTAAAATCGTTTTCTTTAATTCCAGGTGTTATCCTGGATTCATCCTGAGAGCCAAGCAACAATAACACGATGCAGCCAACCATTGGTAGGCCCAAATGATAAGCATTGCAAAGAGGATGAAAAATATTTGCAGACAATAATGGATGCCAATGCTCAGTCCCATAAACTTATCATCTTCGATGCCAGGCAGAATAGTGTTGCAGATACAAACAAGGTAGGTTGGTTTAATAACTAGCATTAATCTTTGTATCTTTATCACAACTCTGGAGAATGCGGAAGAGACAAAGATAAAGATAACTTGATGTGAGAAGAGGTAATAAAAGGTAAATTAAAAAAGAGTATGGAAAAAAGTTGAGTTGGTCACAGCCTTTTAGAAAGGCTAGCAGGAGCTCAAGGCCACATGAAGGTAGACCTGAGAAATCATGCACTAATCTCCATAGAAAACTACCACATTGTGGCCAAATGTATCAGTAGCAAAAAGAGGAAACTGGCGGGGATGTATTATTAAATGCAGCCTATTAAAATCAGAATTTATTTCATTTATGAAAAGCTTAGTGATTTTTGGAAAAGCAAGTGTAAGTGATGTTCTGTGTTTATTCTAGAATAATACTTTATCTCTAAAAATCCTAAAACCTGACTAAAATAACTTTTCTGGGTTTATGCTGAAGCATAATGCACAGGTTTCTGCCTTTGTTTCTACCTTTTGAATGGCAGGCAAAAGGTGGAGGATACGAAAGCGAAAGTGCCTACCCAAATGCAGAGCTGGTCTTCCTGGAAATACATAATATACACGTCATGAGAGAGTCACTGCGTAAACTTAAAGAAATAGTTTATCCTACTATTGATGAAACTCGATGGTTGTCAAATGTGGACTCTACCCACTGGCTGGAATATATAAGAGTAAGAGCTTTTGATGTGAAAAAAAAAAAATTTAAACATTGTTTTTACTTGAATTTCTGAAAATACTGCTGAATTTGTGTTTAGATTTAACTGTGTCTTTAAACATGTTCTTGTAAAAAAGCTTAATTTTAAAATAGCCACTTCACATTTTAAGTAAATTACATACCCATTCCAGCTTATTTTAGTTTATTTGTGTTAAGTAATGAGTTAATTCCTGATAGCACAGTATGATATTTAGTGTTGGAAAACACTTCATTCTCCTGAGAGAATACTTGTAAGCAGTCCAGGCTTATCCCTGCTTTTTGGAAAACTGCCCTGAGAACTTCAGATGCTGTTTGAACAGCTGCCAAAGGTCTCAGTTTAAATTCTGCAAACTTTCCCATCCTTCCCTTCTTCAAAGCAATGTTAATGTTCATGTATTGGAGGCCAACATTTTCATGGACTGCTTATAGCATGTGCTTTACTGGGTTATAATCTGCTCTGTTATTTAACATAATCTTAAAGCAAATCATTAGCATCTTCAGTTTTACACTCTGTTTCATTAGCCTCTGAAATGCTCTTATAGATAGATTATTTCAGTATCACATTCACTCCCCTGTTTATGATGAATATGGATGGGGAGAAATGTGCTTTATTAGCAATTGGCTCAAATGTTACTCATGCAAAACATGTTGTGGATTGCTCATTAGTTTTACTCCTTGATTAGTTGGTGCTTGCTAACATCTTTGGAAGAACCAGTAGAGGGAGCATACACTTAAATTAAGAATTAAGCAAATATGATGTTTTGGTAAGAGCTTAACTTCCTTGTTTTCTTAGAGTCGGAATATTCTAAAATGGCTTTTGGAATTTGAATATCTAGAAACTGTTTGTTATCAGTCTGGCTTAAAATCTATTTGAAAAGTAGAGATTTGGGGTTTACAACTCCAACCTTTTGATTTGTAAAGGTTTGCAACCTTTACAACTCGTTTTTACATGCCAGGAAGGGGAAAAAGTGCAAGTACTTTAGAGGAGATATTTTATGTTGCTAGAATGCCAAGACAGGAATCCTTTCTGTGGTGCT
>JAUBOD010000222.1:1449140-1485902 GCA_032353885.1 Nothura maculosa | reverse complement strand
CGCCCCCGACGGGGCGGGACCCGTCGCCGTCTCGTCCCGCCCTCTGCCCGGCGGCGGGTGCGGGCCCCGCGGGCCGCGTGTTCGCAGTGCGGCCCGGCCCGGCCCCGCGGCCTTCCCCGCCGGCGCGGGGCTTGCCCGGAGCCCAGGGCCAGCAAGGCCGCCCCGGTGCACGCTGGCCTCGCTCGGGGATCCCCTCCAGGCGCCCAAAAAGCGGCCCCAGGAAGGGGCTTTGCGATGGGGCAGCAGGGCTCTGCTATGATTTAACTCCTCAGCATCCTGCTTTGGGTGCAGAGCTGAGAGCGCCATAGAAACCTTGGCTGGAAGCGACCCCTGGAGGTCTCTAGTCCAGAGGAGCGGTGCCCAGAGGTGCCAGGTCACGGCAGTGGAGGCCTTGTCTGGCTGACAGTGGAAACCTGCCCCGGGAGCTGCTGCAGTGCTGCTGCGTCCTCAGGGAGCAGGCCTGCTGCTGTGCAGCCTCTACACGGTGCTGCTGCAGCTCTGCTGTGCCATGCTGCGGCTCTGCCACCCTCCCCTGTGGCTCAGCCACCCTGCCATGTTGCCCACCGCCGCCAGGAAGCGTTTGGCTCTGTGCTCTTGGCCCCTGTGCTTCAAGCAGACACCAATGGCTTTCACTGCTGCACATAGAGCGAGCTGGCCCTTCTTGCGCCTCTGTGCCAGGCCCCGGGCCCTCCGCTCTCTCTCTATTGAGATAATAATACATAAGTGTCTTCCTTGCCGGTATTTATTGGTAGCTTTGCCAGAGGAAGGGGTAGGAGGATGCAGCCCATGTTTGGGAGGGCCTCCTGAAGCCACACAGGACTGTGGCCAGCCATGGCATTGGCCCAGTGGGGTAACAACTGCAGGACGTCCACAGCCTCCCTGCGTGCCCTGTACTTGTTCTGGACACTCTGCAGCGAACAGTCCCCTCAGCAGGACAACGTGGCTGTAGAGAAGCAGCCACTGAGCTCTGCAAAAGCGTGAGGGCTGCCGGGGTGGGCACCGCAGCGGTGCCAGGGCCAACATGGGGAGGAGGCTGCTCCACTGCCCCACGAGGTCGTCTGTGCATCCCTGACCTCTTCGCACACCCTGTTTATGTGCAGGGAAGTTCCAACTTGGCATCTCGTTGGAGCATAAGCAGAAGGGAGCACCATGCGCTCTCCAAGACTGGCTCCCCACAACCTCCCCATTGGCTACCTGCATTTCAGGAGCTTTCTGGGCACTTGCTGTGGGAGGAAGAGGGCAAAAGCGCTATTATATTAGAGCTAGGTGAACTTCTGCAAACCCCTGGAGCCCTTTCTGCTTCCCAGAGGGAGCTGCAATAGATGAAAGCTGCCAAACTGTGGGATGAACAGCAGTTGGAGAGAAACTTTCCATAAAAAATACTCTTGCTTCCCATTGTGTTTTAATAGGAATTATGCTTAACTCTCCTTGCAGCCTTTGAAAAGCTGCTCCTCATGCTTAGCATGTGCTTGTCTTTCTGAGTAGAAGTGTTTAAAGGGAAGGAGAAACACTGATCAAGGAAGATAATGTTGAGTCAAACAAAAATCTGATTTAGAATCCTTCTCTTCCTAAATCTATTCAAATAATTTAGCAGTCGCAGAACATTTAATCCGTTAGATCTCTGAGTTCCTTGCAGGCACTAATCAATTATCCTTGATAAGTGACGGATACATAAAAAGCATCAATTTACCTGCTACTGAAGTGCTGCTGTTTTAAAAGCGGAATGAGCCGTCATGTAGCCATGGATAGCCTTGCTGCACAGTTATCTCTAATGGAAAAGGAAAATACTGTACACAATTTGAAATGAGTGCTTTCGGAGACCAAATCACATTCCATTTGTGTCCATCTCCAGCCTGAGATACTGTTGTTTTACAGTCCTATTTACAAACACTTTTTTTTAACATAAAATTTGCTAATTTGAGAGTTTTGTTCATTCCCTTAGGAAGCAGGAGTGCTTCTGGCCAGATTTTCTAAATACTTTGTATTTAAAAAAACCCTTCAATTCTTGGAGGTATGAGTCAAGTGTTTCCTTAAAAAAAAAAATAGAAAGAAGTGCTATGGGAGGGCAAGGCTACAAATAGCCCTCAGTGGGTGCTACCCAGGAACCCTGTGGTTGCAGGGCTTGCAGGTGCTGCCCATTTTCCCATCTCAGCTCCAAGCAGGGTAAGTTGCTGTGGGGAAAGGGGGCTCATGTGGCTTCCTGACGTTTGCCCCACGACGGCACTTCCAGACACCACTTGCTGCCTCTGTTCTGTCCACTCTATCACTGATGGATTGGGACATATTTGCATCATCTAATTTTAAGTGTGTAATTTCTCTCCTAAATTACATGTCTAGACTCCTGCTATAATCAATGGCGAGAGGTGGGTTCCTAATTACAGCGCTCTGAATCGCACCCGAAAAGGCCCCTTGTCTGTGCGGGGAGCATGAGCACGTTAAGCAGGTGCTTAAAATTAGTATGACTATTCCCCGTTGTATGCTCAGCCTGGTGCTGCTTCTGCAAACAAATAAAGAACCTCCTCACCTTGCATAAATCAACTGCTTTAGCTGCGCTCTTACCGCAGCACTGCTCATAGTACGAGGGTGGAAATTAACTGGAGAGTGCATTTATTTTTGGCCAGTCTCCTGGGAGCACCTGCCAAACATTCCCTCTCATTTCAAGCCTGGCTGTTCCTGCTGAGAAATTCTGATGAAGCTTCGAGTCTGGGTCAAGGTGAGTGCCGGGCTCTTCATCAGCTGTCTGCTCTGTTTTGCGAGGGAAGAGGGATGAAACAGCAGCAGCTTTGCTGTGAGCAATGGCCCCGCTCATGCTAGAGGGAGCAGAGCCGGGCCTGACGGGCTGTGGTTTATGCACTGATTAAGTGCACCTGCTGGTGCCCACCCTTCAGCGTGCCGTTTTAGAATAAAAACCTGGAATCGTAAATTAAGTGGAGAAAATTAATTCTGGCCTTGTCTGCTCTGGGACATTAGCCAGTTGCTTCAAACAGGTCCTCCCGGCACCTGTTGGAAAGCGGAGCAGCCGACACCGGCCAAGGTGTCTGCACGGAGCTGTGCCAGGCGCGGGTGCCTCGGCCGGGCAGCCCCGGTGTTGGGAACAGCCCGTGCGAGGCTCCCTGTGCCCGGCCAGCCACACGGTCGGCACCTGATTTCCTTAAAATAACCACGATCCCACGTGGGAGGGCACCAGGGCGTCCGGGTGAATTCCCATCTCTTGCAAATGCGCTAGAAGCCCACGTTTGTTCTCAAGATTCCTGAAAAGCAGAAAAAAAATAGTGTTTTCATTTTTTTTTCTTTAATTTTCCACTAGGGACAGAGATTGCTGGCTGAGAGGCAGAGATCTGAACCCAAAGAAAACATGTCTGAAGCAGCAGTGTAACTGCTTTGGCCGGGCTTTCCGCGTTTTCCCAGACTGCTCGCGGAGCCTGCAGGATCCGGAGGGGCTGCGAGTGTGAGGTGACTTTCACGGCATCAATGAGCAGCTGTAAAAGAACTTTCTGCCTCTCCCAGCAGTTAATAACTTCATTGCACACAGCTTAGTTTTGCAGAAAGACCTAATGTGTTTTTTGGCTGCCTGAGGACGGCAGAGGAATGTTCCTGGTCACAGGGAGAATTATATTTACGGGAGGAGGAAAAAGTAAAAACAAGCCCTCAAACAAATAAACTTGCTTTCACCCAAATCCTTGCTCCTGTCAATGAGCATGTGCAGCAGCAATAAAACTGTGCATAATGAGGCCTTATTTGGGCCAAGAAGTGTGGAAATTGGAGGCACTGGCAGTATCAGGCACCCAAGGTGGGCGCTCGCTTTGTGCCACGCGCGTGATGGATGTGGCTGCATTAGCAGGGTGGGCACTGCCAGAGCGGGGATGACTCGGGCTTGACACTGCTTGGGAGGAAAGAGGTTTTGTTGCCAAAACCTGGCCGCTGGCCCTTAGCAAGCAGAGATGACTGTATCTTCTTGGCTCCTGAATCTAAAGGAGACTTTTAACCCCGCTAAATTGTACATGTCCCCTGGGAGGAGTTTTGAGGCCAAAACCACTAAAAACCCAGACTCGCTTTATCTAAATACAGTCCTAGGAAATTAATGTGGTCTCAGTCTAATATGTACTCTTGTACAATGTTATCCCTCCTCTCTAAATAAGGTTTTGCTTGTTTACTAATTATTCTATATGCTACAGCAAAGCTCTGTGGAATGTAATAGAAACTATGTAAGAAAAAGGAAGACTGGTGTTTCCAAGAGAGTTTGGGATTCTTCTTAAATCACTTTTTAAAAAACCTGCTATAAAATCTTGTAACCAGGCAGTGATTTTAAATTAAATTCTGTAACAAGCTCAAAACCCTATAGAGAAGTGATCACATTCCTGGTACTTTCTCACTGACTCTCCTATAAAGGTGAGAGAGTTAAGAAAATAAATATTGAAGATGGGCAAATTCTTTTAGTGCAGCGTGTAGCTGCTCCCCAGCTGGGACTGTTCCAGCTCACTATGTTTAATATGTATCCCATTAGTTAGGTATGGATTTGATGTTTTTAACTTAGTTCTATGGGAGTCATTTCCCTAATCAAACTCTGGGGCCATGTATTAAGTGCTATTGTATGGAACTTAGAGGGAAATCTCCAAAATTGAGGCTGTTTTTCTGAGGCGCTGTGACATATGTGACGTGACCCCTACTGGTGGCACTAATGATGACACCCAATCAGTGCTCCAGGGTTCACCCAAGGCGCCTCATTTGCCTCAAAACCCGGTTGTTCTTCCTACCGCTGACAGTGTAGGGTTGGTCTCCAAGCACAGCAAAGCTCCAGGGCTGGGGAAACAAGGAGCTGGTGGGTGTTTAAGTGCTCACTTAATGAACAGAGAAAGATCTGACATTATTTTGACATGTGCTTGAAGTGATTCTGTTTTACGCTCGTAACGCTTTGAATTTTTTCCTGTCTTAATTTTAACTCTTTTCTTTTCCTCACTACTGTTGCTGTGATGGTGATGCTTTTATCCATCCCTTCCCCGTGTCTTTTGGCATCTTGTGGTGAATTGTGGGTTTTTTTTTAAGGGACTTCAACAGACTTGTTGCATTGAGTCCGTGGCCACAGCAGAGCAGCGTGTGGGTGCTAATAGCACGGGTGTGTATATGGGAAGAACAACCACTGCCCAGCAGAGCTGCCCAGTGCCTTGGGCACCAGTGAAGACAGAAGAGCCCCTAGGGCAGCCCAGCATCAACATCAAACCTTGGGCTTTGCTCTCCACGCACCCGTGCGCCTTGGAGGTGAGCAGAGCCCTTCAGTGTCAGATGCAACAGGAGACCTGGAGAGCCCCGATCTTTGCACTCAAGAGATTATCATCAAAATAGCTGCATATTGCTAGGCAGTAACATAAGAGCAGAATCCCATGCCCAGACACAGCTCCCATTGATGTCAAAGGTTGCATTTCCACTGAGAAATTAGTTAGCGCTGCAGATTTTGGAATATTATCAACATTAAAACAACAGTCTGGACAATGTTTTCCCTACTGTTGTCATGTGAAACACTTAGGGGTGACTGTAAGTGTAAGTGTCTGTTACTCTTTCATTTTGTTCATTTGATGGCAGAATTGCTGTCTGCTCAGTTAATTAATTTCTCCTGCTGGGCTTCAGTCTTTCACACAACACCAGGGGGAAGAAAAAAAAAATAGACGTGGTAGAGAGTGAGACAATGCGGTGTGAACCCACAGAAGTTGTCAGAAGGGCTCAGGGGAGGTGAGAGGTTCTGGAAGTTGACTTTATTGTTTCAAAAATGGTCTTTGTGCAGACCCTACGTGTGTGCAGCACTGCTGCATTGCAGAGAAATAGGAAGGTGTTTGGATGCCCACTTGGAAATCGGTTATGATATTCTGGGAGAATCCAGCTTTACCAGGTTCCTCAGTGTCTCAGAAGCTGTTTCTTCCGTGTTGAAAGCTGTTGGGCCCTTTTGCCACTCGCATGAAGTCTGTTGCTATCTCCTGTAGCTCCATTGTGGAGACTTGGCCTCTTGTTTGGGCTCGGTTGATGTTTCTGCGGTGGCCAGGCCGTGAGGTGTCCCTTGAGGAGTAGCACTGTGGTAATTAGGTTTTCACTCCCTGCTCCAGAGCCAGCTGCAGAGGTGTAAATATTGTTACTGCTGCTTTGACAGGTGAGGGGAAGAAACGTGATTTCCCAGAGAACTTGGCCTCATGGCAGCTCCACAAGCAGATGTGGGAGGGAGCAGAAAAGCCCCTCATGCGATTGCTGCCCTGAGAGGGTGGTGGACTCCAGCGAGCCCATGTTTGACGACACGCAGAAAGGCCTGGGCTGTCATTCATGTGTCCTCACACGCAGAATGGCCTGGGCTGTCATTTGTGTGTCCTCACGCTGTGGCACTGCTGGTGGCACGAGGAGATGTGGTCTGTACTGTCCCCCTGGTGCTGGGATGTACAGCTCATGTGTGCTGAGCCCTGGCTGCTGGGCTCTGGCCTTGCTGTTGCAGGGGGCCAGTGCTCACTGCAGCTCTTCCCCTCCTAGTCTCCCCGTGCAGCTCAATCCCTCGAGCTTGGGACCATGCTTGACCCCTTGCTCCAGTTTGCAGAAGGATCTCAAAGCGGTTCCTCTCATCGGGCATGGCTTTGTGCTGCAGATCCTGAGGAAAGATCGGCACTGGGAGCCTCTTGCCTTCCAGATGCGACGTCTGCCATGCTTACAACTCCCTTCGGAGCCAGCGCCGTCCCTGGTGGGAGTGTTTGCTACATCAAAGCCCTGGTTTGTACTGCGAGCGGATGATTTCTCTGGTATATTTACACTTGTAAGGGAAGATATTTTTTTCCCCCCTTGTAAATATCACGGCACTTCTGTTGCTTCTGTGCTGGCCCATCTGTGCACCGTTTTCACTCGCACTGACTCATGTTCACAGAGTAGTAAGAACTGCTTCAAAGTGTTTTAATTTCTGCATTACAGTAGGCCCGTTTTGCTTTTCAAATTAGTTCTTAGGCAGTTGAAGTGCTGAGCTTTCGTGTTTGTTAGCTATTACTCTGGACTCTATTGGATGGAGTTTTATTCAATAAGGTAGCCTGTGGCCTTTCTCAAAAATGTGTTGGGATTTCCATGCTCCATTTCTGGCGTTTGTTTTCCTCTGTGGTGACATGTATGTTTCATGCCTGACTTCATGTATGTTTTATCTGTCATGAGGCTGCAAGGCCAAATATTCCAAAAAGAGCAAGCGTTACATTAAGGTTGCTCATCCTTTCAGATCCTCTCTGTTTTGCTAAGCTTGTTTTCATATGTGACCATATACTCATTTTCTCCACTTTGGCCCTGTTGAGGAACTGGAATAGAGAGCGACTGTTTTCTGAATGGCTCTTGAGTCTTTTGTGTTGTCATTACTCTGTGCACGCTCAGGGGCAGCCTCATTACCTGCAGTTCGGACCTTGCTCTGGAGGCTTTTTCTCTGACTACTTCCCCAGTTACCCCTGGGCTGGTGCATCTATAGTCTCACTTTCTCCAGGGCGGAGAGGCAGAAGGGGAGAGCGAAGCCCTTGGTGTCTGCAGGGAGGAACAGACCTTCCCGGAGTCCGGAGCACTATGCTGGATGCTGCAGCTCAAAGCTCAGTTGCTGGTGGCTTTAGTACTTAGCAGCTGCTCATATGAGACTCCTGCATATGAAGGGGGATGCTCAGAAGAAGGGAACTGTGCATTAGTGAAAGTCTTGGCTAAGTGGCCCATATGTCACACAAGAATGACAGGAAGGGAGAGATAGAGTTAAGTGCAGGATTCATATGCCTTAATGAAGAGACTTTCCTTTCTCTTTATGTTCTCTCTGCAAGAGTGTTGCTATTACCATGTTGCAGCCTCAGCCTCCTGCATGCCTTGCCCTCCTTTAATGAAAGTTTGGCCAACTTTCCCATTTTATTTAAGAGAGATACGCGCAGAGAGCTCAGCTGCAGACATTTCCAGTCCACTTCTGGATGGGTAGCACAGGTGCCCAGCACCTGGAAGGAGCATTTACAGCAAGAGCCCTCCCAAACCCCACAGCCTGGGGCACCTAAGGGTGCTGTGTGTGTTGTCCCAACAGCGTGCCTGGTACTGCAGGGCTCAGAGCCTGCTCGGCACCTGGGACAGTTGAACAACATGTCTTTGCCTACTGGGTCTCTTGCATTTTTGTCATCAGCAGATGCCTATGACAAAAAGATCTCAGGAATAGAATTGCCACATTCCATTGTTTTTTTTCCCTCTCCCAGGAATGTGACAGCTCTTTATCTGACAGAGGTGGGGAGCAACTAATATTTCAAGTCTTAAAAAGTATGGAAATGTGAGAATATTTTGATAAATGACAAGAAGGATCCTTTTAATGGGGACAAGAGAGATATTTTTTTTCCATAAACATATTCTTGAGAAAGACTTGAGCCATTTCAACTGAGATGAATCTTTTTAGCCTGAGGCTAACCCCAGCTGGAGACATTTTCAGCCCAAACAATTAATTATAGAAGAAATTATGGGCAACCAAACCAGGGTTATATACAATAGTCAACTGTAATTATAGTGGTGTTTTCACCTCTGCCTATAACACAGGCAGATGTGTCAATGCAAGTTTTTGAGTCACTCTTGCAGGTAAGGGCTTCTCGTGGGGCTGTTTATAAAGCCACAGCTTGCTGGCTTGATGGGATTTCACATCAGAACCAATCTGCTTTTGAAAGATAATTAATTGATGTCTTCAGAGCTGTGCCTTGGCTGTGTTCACAGTGTGCCCGGGGTCAGGTGGAGCTGGGCTGCTCTGTTTCCTTTCCATGGGGGAGGAAGAGTGTAATGAGGAGGAGGAGGGAGCTTCCAAAGACAGAGAACAGCTCAGGCTGGGACAGCGACGATTAATGGGGTTGCTTCCCAGCTGTAAGATCACCATCTAAGCAAGCCTTTCCTGGGAAACCTGGGAGTAACTTTCTGATGAAGTAGGTTGTCTTTTAAAAAAGCAATTCCTTGCTTAACAGAGAGAACGCTAAGATTGGAAGCGTGTCCCGAGCGAGCAGTTCCCAGCAGAGCTCTTTGTGCCGCACACGCTCGCAGGAGAGCACTTTAAAGCTTGCGTGGGGGGAATGTTTTTGCCTGTGCTGGCTGCTAAATTGGGCTGTGTATGAATGCTCTCAGCGGTAGAGGTACTGCTGACAAACAGTCGTCTGCAGCGGTGAAAAGAGTGCAGGTAAAAGAGGAAATTTTGTGGGAGGAGATCCTGCTCTGAAATTCTCATGGAAACCGTAATTATGTGATTCAGCACGGAGAGGTGTGAGGGTTTCCAATGCGAGCTGTAAAAAAAGCTTAGAGAAGCAGCTTAGGGATGAGGCTGCTCGTTCAGACCTTATCTGCTTGTGTGGCAGCAGGGAAATCTCGGCGTTCCACCTTATCTCTTCTCCCCTGGGAGATCAGTGCTGAGAGTGTTTGACCTCTTGCTTAAACAGTCTCAAGTCGAACCCGCTGTAATAGTGGCTGAAGGCTCTGGCCATGCGGTGCCTTGGTGACTTAATGAAATCATCCTGCTCTCCAGCCTCATGGGTGGAAACGTGTCTTGCTAAAATACCCTCTGAGGTCACACCTGGAGGGAAGTGGAGGAAAAAACTCTAGCAACAACCTCCCTTGGAGGTTTGGAGAGAAAGAGGATCCCTGTTTTTCTGCTTATTCCTCAGCTTGTGCAGTTCCTTCTTGGGAAGTTTCTTTGCAGATATAGGAGAAATGTAAATGAATGTTAATTCACAGCATTGAGCACAAGGAGATCCCAGATCTGGAGTGTGTGTTCTCCAAAGGCAATGCAACCTCAGTGCCAGCACTGGAGGATGTGTAAAAGAGCTCAACCACAGCAGGCCCATGATCTGTTTTGCTTTCTTACACTCGGAGCTGGTATATTTTAAAGGATATCAAGCAGCAAATGTGACAAAGGGGAAAAATTGTTACAGACCGTATTTGGCAGAAAACCAGCGAAGATAAAATACCATACGTTCCGTGCAATGAGCTCCTACAGAAATGATTTATTCACTAGAATGCAGCTGGGGTCAAACACCTTCAATTTGAAACAGGCCAAAGTTATGCAATTATTTTAATGTGAATTTTTGTAAAAAAAAAAAAAAATCTATAATCTGTTCTAGTAAAAAAAAAGTTTACCTATGTAACTCTTAAAAAGCAAAAATCCCCCAAGAACAGTGTCACCATGTTATAGACATATATACAGCAGCTGAATAGCTAGAAAATGACAAGCTATGCCCTAGAGACGCAAACTCTGAGAAGATTGCTTGTTTTCCTCTGTATTGCCAGCCAAGTCTGTTCTACAAATTGTGTGTGGTGGAGATCACACTCCTTCAAAATATCAAATTGCTAATTAAAGGAACTACTCAAGGAAACTTTCTAGTAGAACAATATATGCAGTGGGATAATAGTAGTCACTTTTTCTTTAATGAGTTTCTTTCCTAACCAGAATTTCTTACAATACGTTCAGTGCAGCCATTCAGTTATAATATTATGAATCACATGTGTATTATTTCTGATTTGATATTAACATAAAATCTTCTGATGAAGCATAGTATTACAAAAACAGGTCTGGTGTATAGAATGGCAATATCATTCCTGCAGACAAACGAAGGTCCTTATATTGCAATACCATTTAACGTACTAGTTTCTAGGCTTGATTTCCACAGGTGTTGAGAAACTACAGGTCCAATAGGAGCCAATGAGAGCAGGATGTCTCTGGACAGTCCAATGCATTGATCATAGTGTGAGCGTTGCTCTGCAGTGCAGCATTGCACTCTGTAGGATCTGAATTGGCAAAAAGTAAGGGAGGGAGTAATCTTTTGTGGTGGGTGTTCTTGTAATACAGTTGGTTGAGTTGGAGATTTTCTTAAAGTACTAGTGTTTTGCTATAGCAAAGTGATTTAGCAATATCAGCCAAAAAACTGTGTACAAGCCCTCTTGAAACAATGTGGGTAGATCAAGTCAAGCAAAAAGTTGCTGTGTAGCAGAGAGAGGAGCACAGAGCCTCAGAGATCTCTTAAATCTCTTCTTTCCAGTTCTATGAGCGGATGGCAGCTAAAATACTCCCTTCAGGTTCTGAATAGATGTTAACATAATGAGATGTATTTCCAAAAATACTCCAAGGAGCTGGACAGCCATTTTCAATAGCTTGTCAGTGGTAACTAGGCGCCTCATTGGGCACTCTTGGAAATTCTTCATTCCCACTTAAGAGATCTCTAGTGTCTTTTTCATTTTCTCTAGTGAACAAGAATGACTTCTTGATGTTGAGTTTTGCATTTCCAAATAGCCTTCCTTCATAGTCCCCTTAAATAGAGAGAGCAAACAAGCATCTTGGTCAAAGCATGCCATAGCCTCCCAACTATAAAACTAAAGTATTTCCTCCTTGTAGGTCTTGATGGATTACTGGGTTCTGGAGGAGTAGTCCTTTATATATCTATCAATTTGAATTGTATTATCCAGGTATGCAAGGTACTATGGTTCTCCATCCATCTTGGTATGAGGACTATGCCAGAATACTGCTGCTCTGGGTCAGGTGCTGCTATGCCACTCTGTTAGGAAACACATTTGCTGCTGAGCACCTATGAGACAAGATTCCAGAGAGCCTACACGTGCTGTTGTTTTTACAGCACCTAAGTTTCACTTGGACCTTTGCCAGCGGAGCTAGTGACCTGGCAAGCTATTTGTAAACATGACCTAAGGCATATGATTGAAGTCATGGAGTATGGATCAGTTTCACTCCCATGTGTCCAAAGCACCCTGCCAAATAGTGAGAAAAATATTAGTGTAACGGATCAGGCTTTGCTCATCAAGTCCAGGCTAGGCCCTTCTGTCTCTTATGTCTACTTGACTTGGGCAAGCCTTGATCTCCATTGGACCACTACAGTCATCAGCAGCTCCAAAACAAAGGTCCTAAATGGGGGCACATTCTATGCACCGGGCAAATAGTTAACAAATGTTCTAAGAAGCAAGAAACATTTGAGATGAGATGTCTTTGTTCGAGAAAGGAGGGCGCAAAGAAGGAAGCACAGGCAGCCAGGAAGGGTCAAGGCCTGGGGTGCCGTCATCCAAGAGGCCTCCAGGCAGCTCCTCTCTGCAAGGAAGAGCTTTTATCTGGCTGGGCACTCTTTTGGCATCTGAAAGATGGAAAACACTGAGAGGAGGTGTCATCCAAGGGTAGCAAACGAACACGGAGCCTCTCACAGTAACTGCAGCCTACATTTGGTTCCCTTTGGTGGCAGGTATTACCGTGCACGTTCCCTTCTCAGGCCCTACGGAGCATTACTCTTTGCATGGCAATGGATTTATTCTGCTTATCTAATTTTAATTAAAGTTCCTTTCTCCCCTCCCCCCCACCCAAAACATAATCAACTGAAGAAAAACGAGCTGGTAAGTCATTGTTTTTACCACTTTGGCAGCAAGCGAATGTTATGTCTGGCACGCTCGGCACCAAGTCAGAAAATGAATCAGCAGCTGTTGTGACAGAAGCTTTTTCCTGAATGGAGAAACGGGGACAAAAAGCGAACGGGGCCGGAGAGAGGTTTCCTTGCTGCAGAGAGGGCAGTGTGAGGTGATGGTGGGGTAGCCTGGACATCATGGTGCTCAGTGGGCGATGGTGTGGAGCAGGCTCCGGCCTTCCAACAGGCTCCGGCCTGGTCTCACAGGGAAGCTCCACAGGGGGGTTCTGCAGCCTCTGAGGGCTGCCTGGCTGACATTGCTCCTCAAAGGGAAAACCGGAGTGACAAACATCCTGCCTGCCCCTGAAAGTCCGATTTTGCTGTGGTTACTTATGTCTCACACTTGGTCTACTATGGGGCACTGGGCAAAGCCTAGTTACATAAAGAGACTGGTTCAGCATCTGCTGCAATCTTCAGGCATGGAGATCTTGCCACTTGGTAGCTGTTGACCTGACCCAAGAAAGACCAATCTGTTGATGTGAAATTGCTATAATGGGCTGTACCATGACCCTTGCTGGGACACGCTGGGAAGTGCAGTCCCCATGGGCTCCCACTGGCCTCCCAGATCTGCCAAAGGCTTGTGTGACCCATCACCATGATGTCTGCCATGCCAGCTATGAATGGCATAGACCAAGCACCTCCTCTGGCTGCAGACTGCACAAGAGGGTTTGCTTTGGGCCAGTCTGTGGCGAAGGGGTGAACTCCTTTTGTGTATCTTGGCAGATCCACGCCCATATTTAGCTGTTTTAAATGACAGTCTTGCATATGTTATACAAAACATGGGTGAGCTGTAGAGTTACCTTATTCTTGTCCTGGATGAAAGGTTTATGATGGTGGCATCTCCAAGTTCATCCCTGTTCTTTCTCTTTGTATGACAGTTAACTTCTCAAAAGGGCACCCTTTACTTTGTGACCTTTGG
Source organism: Nothura maculosa (assembly GCA_032353885.1). Taxonomy (NCBI): domain Eukaryota; kingdom Metazoa; phylum Chordata; class Aves; order Tinamiformes; family Tinamidae; genus Nothura; species Nothura maculosa. The sequence continues at coordinate 1,472,546 of JAUBOD010000222.1, read as the reverse complement.
CATCTGATATGACAAACATTTAAGGGCACACAAGGAATGCTTTTAACTAATATTATGGTTTTGCTGATGCATTGCAAACTACTACTACAACAGCAGCATCAAAGTTTTATCTGCTAAATAAATACTATCAGACAGAGTTAGCAGATCTGGAGGATCCGTGGTGGAGCAGACCCAGGGTCCCTCTAGAGCCAGAGCACTGTGCAGTTGGCATATGGTGATGAGTGAAACTGGAGCTCCAGCGAGTTTATCTGAGATGGAGTCAGTCTCGATCTGTCCCTGAAAAGGGCTGCTTTTACTCAGGTATTTTTAGTGGCAGCAGCAAATAACTGAGGCAAAGGCAGTGACTTGCGACCTGAATAGCCCCAGTAAAGTCCAAAGGGACAATGTGAGGTGTGAGCTGGGGCAGAGGTACCCAGCAGGCATCCCATAGTGCTGTGACTACCTCCGGGCTGAAAGGCAAGAACACTGTGTTTGTGCTTTCTCCTATACATTCCTCCCTATAAACTCCCTCCTGGCCCCTGCAAAACAGGGTGTCTGGAGGCCTCCCATCACACGTTACCTGGGATGATTCACAGCTGAAGGGCCCTTTGCCCTGCTCTTCTCCTGAGTGTACTGTGGTGCTCACGCTCAGGCCATGGCCGCGCGCTGCCTGCATTGCCTCCTGGCTTTGCGTGGGTTTTATATGGCAGAGCAGTGGTGGGAGGGATTGTTTTGTTACTTAGGACAGAGTACAGCAATTGCTGGAAGATGAGAGCTTGGGGTCAGTTCTGTTGATGTTTTGTGTATTTACTGACGAGGCTTTCAGGAAAACGGCACACTCTCCGTTTCCCCTTCAGCTCCCTTTGCTCCAGTGCCAGCCCCCTCGTTCAGATCCAATAAAACACCGATCTGCCTGCGCTGTAAAACCTGGAATCCTGCAGAAACACTGGGCACGCAGCACTTACAACAACACCCACGGGCTGGTCGGAGGAGCAGGGCACGGCTACTAACAGGCGGCTGCGCTGCAGTCGCTGGAGGGGTTTCAACACAGGCTTGTTCCTCGCTGACTGAAGCACTATTTTGATAAACATCACAGATCTGGGAGCTTTCGGCCTCGGACATTCCACCCTCAGAAGCCCGGGTGTTTGGTGGCATTTCCAGCAGCTTTACAGAGGGGAAAACAAAGATTAGCTCAATGGATGTATGCTGACTTTTTGTTTAAAATTACTTTGTTTAATTTTTACATCCAACTAGTGGGAATTTAATGACTCATCATGAAGCATTCACTTGACAATACTTTCTAGGAAGGCCACTTTTATCTTCTTATTATGTCTTTCATTTTCTTATTTTGCTCATGTTCCTGCAAAGCCTCTGCATTGCATGCAAGCGCAGGGGCGCTCTTGTTGTTTGTGTGGCAACGATTCTAGGAACCACCACCTTGATCTGGGCAGGGGCAGCACCAAATGGAAGCTCTTACCCCATCAGCTGCTGGGTCCCTTCACCCAGAGTTGCCCAAGTTCGTGGGAGATGGGTCAGTCCCTTGGAGGCACCCTCACTCCTGTGTAACCCTCTTATTTATTTATTTGCTTTTATTTTCAAATGAGAAATGTAAGGAATAATAGGAAACAAGCAAACATGCCATTTCTGTGGAGGTAGTGTGGAGAAACTTTCAAACCAACCTTGTGCATGTAAAAAGTATTGGGCCTGATTTTCTGGTCTAAAGCTGGTGCATTCTCTGTGCATTTAAGTCACTCCTGGCTTGCTCTGGGCCGTGATTATGTGAGAGGAAAGCTAAGCTCGTTAATTCTCTGAAGAATTAAAAATCAAAGCTGGGGCAGAGAAGGTGCAGGGACATAACATTTCATAACTGACCAGCTTTCTGTGTAAGCACCAGGCATCTCGTAGCCAGCAGAAAGAGTCCGTATCCTTCAAGCTCTACTGCCAGACTTGTCTACGGTGCTGACAGCCACAGGCGCAGCCCTGCCATTTTAAGGGCTTTCAGGATTAGGCCAGGGCTCCTGCACAGCTGCAATGTCTTGCCCCTATTTTACATCCAGTGAAAGATTTTTGAATGGACTTCAGAAGCCATTAGGAACCCAAATGTCGACTTGCACTTGCAAAATGTCTCTGGTTAATGTTTTCCTACCGACGCTCGGCTTTGCTCCCCGCCTGCCAGAGTTTCCTGTGACCTATTTGAAATATCACTCTCCTAAGTGAAAATGTGCCTCTCTTTTTCAAACTTGCAAAACTCACAAAAATAAATAGCCTAATTTGGCCAGTTAAAAGCCCTCTCCTGGGGCTTTTCTCAGCAACTAAGAGGCCTTTTAAATACAACATTTGTGACTGCGTCATTAAAGCTCTGCATGATCCAAGCAGGGTAAACCAAAAAGAAAGAAATGTCTTATTTGATCTAAGTTTTTTTTTAAATAGTGACACTAGAGACCCATTTATTTTTAATTACACAATTGCTTTATTAAAAGCCTAAATCCTGCAGTCCCTAGTCATTGCTTAGGCAAAACTGCTATCATTCAAGGAAGGACCTGTAGGAGTTGATTCTAAAAATAGGGCAGCTGACAAAGTCTGCCTTTCAAAAGGATTTGCTTTATTTTTGAAGGATTTCCCGAGTCTGAGAACTTGCTTCTACTTTGCCTTTCTATTCTGCAGCTATTTGAGAGATGAGTGTAGAAGAACAGTCACTCCAGAAAGCAAAACCCACATCAGTTTTCCTCTCCCATTGAGTGCGCTGCCCTTTCTGCTCTCGGGAACCACTGCACAAGCTATGTTAGTATTTGCTTGCATGGGAAGGGATGTGTGAGGATTAGCTCTGGCTCTGTCCAAAGCTTTCTGTGCACCAGCTGTTACCCGAGTAAGGTCTAGGGCAGAGCTTAGGGACTGGAGCTTCCCTTCCGCCTGCCTGCCCAGGGGATGACTTGCACTATACACGAATCAGTCTTGTAGACCCCCAACGCTGTCCCTAAGCACCTCACATTGCCAATCCTGAAACACTTTGGCCTCATGGTCCTATCGAGCACTGTCTCCAGAAATGTCCTCCCAGGATCAAGGTTTATTCCAGCCATCTGTTGTAAGGAGCAAGTGGCCTTGCTAGGGCTCCATGTCACGTCCTGCGAAGCGGCTCTGCAGCCCTGGATTGCACACAGGCATCCGAAGCAGCTTGTTGGGACGCTGCCAGCGGTGGGACGGAGCTGGCCTCTCCTGCCTTCCATGTGCTGGTCGGGTGCTGTGTCACCCGAGCGCTTGGCTCTCTTTGGACTCCATGTACAGAATGGATCTCCTTGACAGCTTAGGACTGGGCTGCCAGCAGTAAGCAAGGGAGCAGGCTGGCCAGGCCACATATATAGCACTATAGTCCTGGGCTAAGCTCCAGAGTCTTCAACTTTATTATCTAATTACCCAACTGAACTCATTCATCTTTATTTTTCAGTCTTACTCTGAGACTTCAGTTTAAATGTGACTACTATGCAAATGCAAAGCACTGCCCAGATGCTCTCCACGTGGAAGAAATCACAGTTTCTCAGCCTTATTTGCTCAAAGGGTGTTTTCTTAGTATAAACAATGCATGACAAAGACCCCAGCCCTGACTGGTAGCAGAGGTCTGCAGTAGTCTGTGTGCAGAGACCGAAATGGCTGCATTATCACAAGGAACTGCACTGGGAGAGAAAAAGGAATAAAACAAGCCTCAAATTTTATATTAAGATTGTGCAGCTAGGCACATCTTCATCACCAGTGTGGTGAAGTGGCATTAAATCGCATGCAGGGCTTTGTGATGTGGCTCTCTGTGATCTATAGCTTTATTACCAAGAATGAATAGCAAGAGATGCTAAATAAAAATGATGGGGGGGAAAAGAACCCCACAAGTTAATGAGACATCTAAAATGTGTCCATGAAAAGCAGAGCCCAGCAGGGGCACCAACCCTGTTGTCTTGTCCCTCTCTAGTCCCTGTCCTTGAGTGCTAAGACGTGACCTTGGCCCACAGCCATCCTCACCATGTGTTGCTATCAGGTACCTGCAGCCCGCTGGGATCTGGACTCCCTGCTTAGCATAACCCTGCCCACAGGAGGGACTTAGCCTATAAATAAGCTGCCTTTTTTTCCCCCCTCCTACACCCCTGCTCCTCGTCTTGATTTCCTAGGGGAAAGCAAGTCCTGGCAGGTTCAGAGGGCATCCAGAGCAGGTAAATAAAAAGAGCTGGAATAGAAAACTTTCCTCCAGGTCTAGCAGGATTTGTGTGCGCTCACCACTTTGCAGGGCTTGTTTTAGGGGGTGGGAGAGAGGGCAATGTGGCAGATGCTGCAGATCAGGAGGCTGCTGTGGAGCCAGCTAATGCAGCTTGGAGAAAGGAGCAACAGGAGAGGAGCCTGGCGTGGTGCTTCTTCCACGGAGCCCCTGCAGCAGGACCTCTCTGGGTGCTGCTCTCCAGCCTTCATCTGCTGGGAAGGAGCCTGGGGAAGGAGCCTGGGAGCTCTGTGAGCTCAGCCTTTCCTTGGGTGACTGCAGCTTCTAGCAGCGCAGGGCAAGTGGGTGGTTGAGCAGCGAGGGACCTTCCCCAAGACAGGCCTTGCTCTGTGCTGGCGACACTCGGCAAGGAGCCTCTGGAAACGCAGCACCATGGTGGAGACCAGCCCAGACAGCACGTTGGAGCGAATGGATCCGCAGCTGCATCAAGTGCAATGCTGAACGCTGCGCTCACGGACACTTGGCTCAGAGATGCCTCCCTGCACGACCACGTTGCACTCGTTTTGCTCCTCTGGTGGCAGCACTGCTGCTCCTGTCCTCATCTCTCCTGCTTGCTGTTGTCTAGGCTCTCCCCAAGCGAAGAGCAGCTGCCTTCCTCGTCCCAGATGTTTCTCGTGATCTCTCCCACTCTAGCCCTGACCACAAGCAGCACTCGGAACAATTAACACCTTGTGCTCCTAACATCCTACCATTTACAAGGCAGCTGGTTACTAGGGCAACAACTGCACTTTTTTTTATTTCAGTGTATTGACTAAAACTCAGCGCTTTATATTAAAGGTAAGGAAAAATAATACTCTCTGTAGCAACAGTGAGTTACTACAGCATCTCTCCTGTAATCAAGATATCGCTGAATTATGGTGCTATAAACAAGCACTTCTGATATAACCACAAACACTGTGGGACATGTAACACATTGGCAGTATATTTCAAGTGACAAACTCATTTATTGTAGGGGAATGGAGGGGGGAAAGCACCTTTCCAGAAACTGCTGCAAGGAATTACAGCAAAGAATGACTGGAGTTTTAAGGATGCAGAAGCAAAGTAATTCTCCCAACTTGACTGAAATGAAGAGCTTCAAAGTATGAGGATGATGAGAGCAAGACTGGTAGCTCAGAAGGTAAAGACACAGGGGTTGATTATTCTCTCCCTCCCATTGCCATATATCAAGAGTAATTCCATATCACCTGAGGGCATTACTGTGCCAAGTGACTGGTGTAATGAAGTCTATCCAGAACATTTGGGAAGGAAAGCCACAACTATCCCATTGCATTAGTAGCCAGTGTGTTATTAGCATAGCCAAAGTGGTGAGTTCTTGCTTGCAGGTGGGAGTTGAGTAGCAATCATGAATTACTTATTAGGTTGCATACCTACCTGAGGGGTCAAAATGCCCAGGAGCTCTAGATGCAAAGCCAGTGGGTGCTAGATGCTGGGGAGGCAGAGAACAGGCTGGAAGCTGCTTGCCAAAGGGGTTTCCTCTCTTCCAGGTGACGCTGGGCCGCTTTGGTCACTGAAAGAAGATGCTTTCCCGATGATGTGCTCTTACATTTGGTGAGTTTCAGGTTATGGACTTCCTTGTCCAAGCAGTTCAATTCTCCCTGCTGCTTCATTACTTGATGATGGGCTGTGTTTTGGTGGCAATCTGGTGGCCGCCTTATTAACTGCTCTGAGCTGTCAGTAGTGACTCTCTTGGCTGCAATCAGGGCCCTAGATGATATAGGGGAAGCAAGATAGGCTGTGCTGCTGTTTAGTAATTTCTCAGCCATGTGCAAAGGTGCTTCTGCACCATGCAGTGGAGGAGCAGGAAGAGGGATCCTGTCTCCCTGCATCCTTCTGGTAAACCTGCTCCTGGAGTTGATTATAAATATAATCATCTCTGTGCATACATAATTTTAATAATGATTAAACACTTGTGATGAGGAAGTACCTGTGCTTAAAGTTCATCTGTGCTGTCTTACAGCCTATGTATTTATAACGTATGGTGTGTGAGGGATGGTGCCTTTGTCAAAGGGTCTGCCAGTGGTTTGCCAAGGAAGGTCTGAACAAAACTGCTAGTTCCAAACACTGACCTGTGATTGTAAAATTTTCCTGGTCAGTACTTCAGATGAGAAAAATCTTGAATCCAGAAGCAACCCAGGCACATATCCAAAGTTTGCAGGGAATCTGCAGGACTGTCTACTCTCATCAAAGGACTGTGAAGTGTCCTACTGGCCTAGTTGGCCAGTACGTACATGGCCTAGTTGACCTTGTGGATGAAGATGACTAGGATGCAAGTGCTTCTGGAAGGCTGGTTTTCTAAAACAAACTACTGCAAGAACATTGGGCTTCTTTACCTTTAGGTATAAGTAGGTTTGGGGTTAAAGGGAATAACGCTCCACTGTGGAGTTTACAAAACAGCACAAAAAGTGCATTGAATTGGAGCTGTTCAGCTTACAGACTTATAAAGGTTTTGCCAAAAGAGCTCAAAAGTAACTTGAATAATGCGATGTCTTCATTTTTGGGCTGTCTGCAAGTGTTGAACTTCTTTGGATTTCAAAGCAAATATATGCATCTTAACAAAGACCACCTTGTGTCAGCTATCCTTAAAATTATAGCACATAGATTAAAATAAAAAGTGTGTACTTATCCCTCCTGGGACACTGGGGAATGGAAAAGCCTTATCAGAATTCTTTAAACTCATCTTAACAGTGTTGAACCAATTATTTTGTTAAATCTGGGTTTGTTTTCTGCCTCTCAATGAGAACATTTGAAGTCTATCATCTCCACCATTTATGAGTTACCAGTATGCAAGTGTAAAATTGCCAATTGGAACATATGGTATCAGAGGGAACAAGGGGGAAATATCTGATTGCTCACACTCCCCAAACTCCAAATCGACTGCATTTAGTATTTTGCTCATGGTTCCTGCAGGGGGAAATAAAAGAAATCATCTCTGAGCTGAGACCTAGCACTGAACATTTCACCCTGAATAGGAATCTTTGAGAAACTTATAAGCAGCTGAAAGGGGAATAGAATAGAAACTACATTTCAGTTTCTTCACTGTGGTTGCAACTCCTGGAAGAACTCACCACCGTTGCCATCAACAGAAAATCTCTGAACCTTCCTTAAGTTTTGGTGCCTAATTTGGGGATGTGGTTGAAGGCCATGAGAAACCACTCTCCTTTGTTATTGGTGGTGGAGGAACAGACCACGTCACCTGCATAATTCAAGGAGTTTGTGATCAGCTGCACTATTTGTTCAGGCATTTGCCGTGGATATGGAGCAGCTCTACACAGCTGTGTATGATGTACCTGATAAATGGCTGAACCTGTGGTGTCTAAGGAGCCCAAGCTGGTGTGATAGTGGATGTAAAGCGTGGGCGCAGCTCTCCTTGTGTCTTGAAGCAGAGGCTTGTGAGATGAGGTATCCAGGAACTGAAGCCCCAGTCTTTGCCTTTGCTGAGTGACAGCGAATGCTTTTGAAGAAGGTGGAGAGGCACAAGGATTGCAACACTGTTTTCTACCCCGAAGTTTCTCACAGTACCAGATTTTGGAATTCTGCTTATTCGAGGAAGGAGACAAAATAACATTGCTGAGACTTCCTGCTACTGTACAACTGCCTCACCTCCAGCTGCTGCAGGGGGGCAGAGCAAGGATGGGGCTGGAGAGGGGTTGTTCTTCACCTGTGATCACTCCCACTCCTTCCCCAAGGTCTCGGTGAGGCTGGGCCCTTTGGCGGCTGCCAGCAGAGCTGGGCATGCCGGTACCTGGGCTGCTGGGGAGCCCTGGAAATGTGTTCTGCCTCTGAGCAATGAGTTGCTCAGCATGGCTGTCCTGCACATCATACTGTTGCCTGGAGCAACCTCTTTGCCTATGTTAAACACTGATCTCAGCAGCATCGCACGAGGGCACGTGCCCTTTGAGATCGCTGGTTGATGTGAGCGTTTGCATTCCGCGTAGTCATGTTGTTCGTATAAATGGCCTGTGCTTTCTTGGCACTGTGAAATGCTTGGCCTCCACATACTGTTATTGAGTCATTCTGCACAGAGGGGTCCATTTATCCCATTACAGCAAATTATGATGGGGACCTTCTCTTTGTGAGTGATAGCAGGTTTCCCTCTCCTTTGATTTCCAGCACAGCAGAGGCTGATAGCCCTTAGCAGCTGGGCTGTAGGATGCAGGAAACATGCTTCTCACTCATCATTCTGGCAGATTAGGGAGGGACTAAGCCTGCAGGCCTGGGAATTGGTGTGATCAAATCACACAGAAAAAGAGGCTTTCACTCCACAGCATTGATGGTTGTGTAGTGCCACGTGTACCACCAAATATATCTTTCCTGCCATTCAGAGAGAAAGCAGAATGTTTTGGAGTAACTTCCTGGGAAGGGGGAGGAACAGATGTTTGAACCAGAAGCTTATGTGACAGTTGGGAGAGACAGTGTGGAAACGCACAGTTGAAAGGAGAAGTCTGATGGGAGTGTGATGACAGCAGCAGGACTCCAGTGACAAGGAGTGGGAAGGAGAACAAGCAGAGAGGAGTGTTACTTAGAAAGCTGAGCAAAGTGCACAAGAAGATGTGTCAGGAAAGCGTCAGCAAAAGGAAGGGAGGAAATGTGAGAGCAAAGACAGGCTTTGGGATCTGTCTGCAAGGATGTGTGACCTGTTGCCTGACAAATGGAGAAAGGAAAGTCTCTTAGTCCTTTGCCTTCCTCTGCTGAGTTGATTATGCTTTCAGCCAAGCTAGATGGTCGGCTCTGGTCGAGCTCTTTTAGCACCCAGATAGCACCGGGGACGGGTAAAGCTGCTACAATGCTTTAAAGCATGGATATCCTGGGATAAACAGGCTCTAGGGACTGCAGCATGGGCCTGAGGTTGCCCAGATCTTTCTTCAGCTCGGCATCTTTTCAGGGTAACACAGTAGCCTTGGGATTTCTGGATGCTGAAAAATGAAGATCAGGGACATTGGCCTCACGGGCTTCTTCTCTGAAAACAAGGATTGATCTTGAGAGTGGGATGCATGAGGAAAGGCAGAGAACAAGTGAGTGTGAGTCCCGCCTGCAGCAGGGAGGGACCTCTGAGGCAGCGCCTTGTCTTGGGGACATAAATCACCTCTCTGCAGTGTCCGGTTTTGCCTTAGTTCAGCAGATGTGCAAGGCACCTCGGGAACATGCCACTGGAGTGCAAACCCTCACATTAGAGATGCAGCGAGGAGGGAGCTGCGCTAACTTATCCTGCAGATGGCTTTTCAAATGCAGTTTTACAGACCCTTTTTTCCACTCAGATCCACCACTGACCCCTAAGGGTGTTTTGAGAGGTGCAAACTGGATGGTTTGCTTTGTATCTTCCTCAGGGAAGAGCAGAAATTTCTTTAAGTACAAGATGGCTTGAAATACATTAGCTAAGTGATTGCCGGATAGATGCTGAAGACTCAAATCAACCGAGAATGTGGCAGGGCTGGTGATTCTCCCCCCACCTTCATAAAAAGACATTTATTTCTTGTTGTGAAAACCTGATAAATTAGGGGACAGGCATGGCAGTATTTCCTATGTGGATGTGAGGCAAAGGGCAGAACCAGTCTCTTGGGTTGGCTTTGGGATCTTTCAGCCTCCCTGGACCATCAGCAAAGCCTTGCTGCTGGTGTGTGGTCCTGTGGCTGAGGATGGAGTACAGGGAGGAAGAGCTGGTGGGAGAGAGGCCTGTAAATATTGTGGGCTGCCCAGGGCTGAGGCCCAGTCAGCCCACATTATTTATTTCAATGGGGGAGCAGATGGGGAGGAACACAGGTAAGAGCAGGGAGAGCCCTCCTCAGGAGGGCACGTGATTTTGGCTGGGATGGTTCATCCCACACAGAAACGATTGCATTTGGTCGTATGTGTTGCTTGTGCCCCTTGGGCATGCAGAGGCTGAGGGGCTGCACCAGCATCTCAGGGTGCTGCAGTAACTCTGCCAGGCTGGTGAGGGAGGTCCCAGGTGGGTGACGGCTCTCTTGTCTTCCTGGTTGCCTCATCTTGGAGCCATTGAGAAGGGCGGCAGGAGAAGAAGGCATTTATCCTGTCTTCCCGTTCTTGGGAGCAGCTTCAGGCAAAAGCAAGAGGTTTGGGACCTACAACAATTGCTGAACTGGTAGCAAACCAGAACTCCTTGGGGCCCAATGTGCGCAAGTTTTCTCATGCAGTAATTACCAACTTGTCACCTCAGCACCAGCTCCTTGTTGCTGAGGCTGGCCGTGTTGGCCAGGCCATGGAAGAATATGGAAGAGCTGTCTTCCCTCATGACAACAAATAAGTTCCCCTTGGCTGATCCCTTCTGCTGTCACAGGGCCCAAGGGCTGCACTGAGCAGGGTCCTGGCTGGCCAAGGACAGCCCGTCCAGGAGCTGTGGAGCCCCTTGTGAAGTGCTCTGGATCAGGAGGCCATGGCGGTGCCAGAGAGGTGGGTGCTATCAAGAAACAGCTTGACAAGGGGTGTTCACGCAGAGATTCCGAGGGTCCTCCTGTTCTTCCCCCTCCTCATGGGGAGTAGATGCCATGAGCTTATGCCAAAACAGGATGGAGGTGGTGTCAAGGCAGTGTAGGCCTCACCTCTCCTATGGTGCCTGTCTCATGTGCAGGTCTCAGTCTAGGAGGAGCAGCCATGGATGGCGGTGACCGAGCAGTACTGCCAAGGCCTTCCCATGGGTGATCTGCACTGGCTTTTCCTCCCACCGGGGCTGTGGTGTGGGGTGTCCTTGTGAGCGTCCTGCAGGCCCAAAGGGTGGTGGGGAGCCAGCAAGGTCACTGGGGAGCAAGTGCTCTTGGAGGGAAGAACCTTGTGTCAGGATAGGCCTGAGTATTCCCCCAGACATTGTGCTTTGTATAGCAGAATTGCACCTTTCTTGCCACTGCCTTGCATAGGATCTTGGCCTTTGACTTCAGCAGCAGTAGGATCAAACCCGGTGTGTATTTTCTGATTTTACTCGTGCAGCTACTGAAATTAAAAGCTTGTGAGTGAAGACCTGTCTTTCCTGCAGCCTGAATTCAGAATAACAGAATGGCCTTTAATCTCTAGAGATAGTTTAAGAACCTTCTCAAGGTCTGTGCTCCTTGTAAAAATAGAAAAAAATAATTCATACAATCCTTGCCGTGTCTGACAGAGCTGGCAGTCTTTGTTCTGCGTAGTACACGGCTCTGTGTACCAAATTAATCAGGGATTCAGCTCCATGCTGCCTTGTACCTGCAGACTGGTGTCTCGTCAAATCCTGAGGAGATGCTGGAGCGTTGTTGGGAGAGCAGGCTGCGGAGCAGTGCGTCTGATCTCTCTCTTGGCCATGCCAGCCTGGGCTTGCTTGGATTTCCTTAGGACCAGTGGTGTAAGCTGCTCTTGCTTTCACTGCAGTTGCACTCCTCGAGGAACGGAGCTGTATATCACGCTGTTTTATGTGTGCCCTGGAAAGGGAGCCCGAATCCCCTTCCTGCACACAGAGCTGACACATCGGGAGCCAACACACAACTCTTGGCAATTTTTTAATTTACTATAAACCTCTTAAATGAAGACTGTGGGATTTTTTTGTTTACCGTGTTGCTGTATGGAACCAATCACTATAAATTTAAATGGAGAGCTGGAAGGAGCACACTTACCTTTTATAAAATAACTGTGAGAGAGTGCCACTGCCGAACTGCTATTAGGGTTATTCAGACCTTCTCAGATTTCATTGCAAAACATTAGGCTGCAAGAGGTACTGTAAGGGTGTGATTATTCTAAGAGGGTAAGTAGTAGTGAGCATTGTCGACCAAAGTTACTACAATAGACAAGTTACACGGACTAGCTGGCAGTGAAGGAAGCTGAGAAGCACAGTGTGCCTTGCAGGGATGCAGTGGTAAGCCAGTGTTGTTCGTGCATGGAGCCCTGTCTCATTTTTATGTGGGTCTGTGCAGATGAGCAGCCATGTACTTAGATCACCATCGGGAGTGAGGTGACTCCTCAGACCAGGGAGGTGTCAGTCCCCTGCTCAACACATCGTAACAGAGCTGTGAACTCGGAGACAGGAGCATAGGGCACAAGTCTTGCTAATGCCCAAGAAGTGATGCAAATTGTGTGAGTGTAGTTCCCCTGGTTTGAGATGCTGGAAAGTAATGTCCCCTATTTGGTGGAATCTGCTGGTAAAGATCTGTCTTAGGAGTGGTCACACTGCTAGAAGAGAGAGGCCTTCTGTTAACATCTGGTTAGACAGAGCAACCGTTTCCTTCCAGCTACACCGGTGAAAGGGGTGACGTCTTCCAACTGCTTGTTGTCACCCCATTGGGAGGAGGCCACAGTCACTGTGCTCAGTTGAACAGTGTTGGTGGGCTCAGTGCAGTTGCCCTTTGCCCATCCTGGCCTGTCTGCGCTGAGCTTGGTGATGGAGAAGTCACCTGAGCTGAAGAGAGGAAGCAGCAGCTCCGGCCAAGGGACACGATAGCTACATCCAGTGCAAGAAGCCTGATATTCAGCTATTTACTTGGTGATGTGCTATCGCTGTGCTACCACTGAATCCCCTTAACCAACTTAACTGAAAGCTTTCCTTCTGAGTAGAGTTAGTGCACGAGCTGATGGTTCACCACGAAGTCACGATTTTCTTGTCTCAGCAAAGCCCAAGGCTCTGCAAGACTGCAAAACAACAGTGCTGGGAGGCTGCCACAGGAGTGTTTGTAGCTAGTACAGTTCAGGTCCTGTCTGTTGCCCTTTGCAAATGCCCGGTCCTTACTGAGGCGAGTTTTTCAGGGAGCAGGCAGGCTGCAGCAATGATGTATATGTGCTCCTACTGTGCCTTGAGTTTTGCTTGTGACTGAGATTTTGATTTTTTCCTCCCATATGATTCTCCTGTGGTGACACAAGCACCTTGGCGCTCGCTCTAACAACGCGGGTTCTTGGCAGGGAAGGCAGGTTTGTAAGGAGCCTCTGAGCGCTCTGCTGGGAGAGTGCCTCCAGTGCTGGTTGTGTTTCTCCCCCTCGTTCCTCCCATTTCCAAATAATTTTCATGCTGGGAATAAATCTGAGTGCGTAACAATAATGTTCAGCATATGATAACCAGAGACAATTGCATACGTACAAGCAGCCACATGGAAAACAAATGAGCTGATGGAAAGACAGGAAAGGAATGCCAAATGAACCAGAGACCACAGTTGCCATTTCCACAGTAAAGCCAAATAACTTTGCCATTTCTCTATACACTTTTCCCAGGAAAATGGGATTCATAGGTACTAAGCTTTTTGTCTTGCCAGTTTATATGATGGTGGGAAAAAAACTGTCTCCCACCAACCAATATACTATGACCAAAGTAATACAAGTGTGAATTCTTTCCTGAGTGTCATCTGTGGAATTTCACTGAATTCTGAAAGGTTTTGTAACTTGAGGTCAGGCTTTTGACACTGGTTTATAAATTAAAGAAAAGCAAGGTCTAAAGCCATTTGGTTATTTTAAAATACCAAATACACCAGGCTGCTGGTGCCATGAAAATGTGCTGTCTCTGACAATATGAAAAAGGAACCTAGGTAGGTTTTTGATTTATGTGTGTGTGTTTGTGCATAAAATCTTTTCAGTTAGTTTTTCTGTCTTGTACAACTGAGGGCAATTTTCTTTGAAAGACTTGTTTGAGAAAAAGACAAAGCTGAGATACTTTGGGAGAATTTTGACAGACATATTTTGCTTGATATGAGAAGTAATAATCAAAAAAAAGTATAGATGTCAATGGGATCTTTGATAATAGACATACACTACACACCCTTGACTTCAAGAGAAGATATTACAAATCTGAAATAGGCTGACAAATCTAAAATTAAAAAAAAATTAAAATAATTGAGACTTTTTAGGGAAGTTCACCTTCCTTTAATTTTACAGTGATTCATGTCTATATAGACACCTAGGTGTCTATAAGTAATATAAAGAATATGAAGATACACACAAATTAGAACTTAGAAACACACATTTTAGAAAGACTTTTGCTGTGAATATGTTATTCACTCATTGTAGTGTTCCTCTACTCCCATGCAGAGCAGGAGTTAATCAAATATATTAACAAAGCACATGTTCAACAAATGTCAAGTAAGAATTCTTCAGGAGTGCTTAGCACAAATGGTAATGGTCCTTACTATTTCCCCCCAAATAAATTTTCTTGGTAGATCATCAGGGATAGATACAAGCACACCCTGGTAGGAGGCCAAGTTTGATACATTGACACAGTTTGTGGCTCAATCTGATATTTGCTGGAGGAAATCATGTTTTTCAATGGTGTGAAGATATTCATGTAATCCCCAACCATGCATTGCAACATGCTGCTTCCTCTCCTTCATTGCTTCATCATCCTGTTGACTTCTTTACTTCCCTGTTCGCTTGCTGTCAGAGTCTAGTACCTCCACAGTAAAGCGGAAGGACTTTGCCTCATCCTCTTTGATTCATGTTCTCGTATCTTAGCTCAAATCCATTCTCCTCGCTGGCCATTGCTTGAGAGGGACATGGACATTTGGGGTTTCACAGCATTTTCCACCCACCTGCTGATAGCTTTGGCACTGCTGGCAGCAAGGCCTGAACCAGCAAAGAGGTTTGTGAAAGAATTTTCTGGGATTTATCCAGCAATTCTGGTGGATTTTGGGGTCCACGTGTATCTCCAGGACTTCAGGTAGCTACTTTAAAGGTAGTTTGGTACGTATAGAGATTGCTGCTATGTCTTGATTACAATGTAGCTGCACACAAAGTGCAGTTTCTGAAAATCTTCTTGCCTTCTTGGTAGTTTAATTGGAGTTATTTAGTTAATTAGGTGCATTCTCTTTGAGCAGAGTTGAATCCAGAATTATGCAAGTGAGCAGTGTTTCCAAAGCAGAGTCTTACTCAAGCCTTCCATGGCAGGAGAGCCTACCTGCATCATCCAACAACTTGCAGGCTTCGAGCTGCTGTTTTCTGTCTGTTGCTATGGTGAAATGATAGTACCAAACTGATACCTAAAAGGAAACAATTTTCTGAACAGCCTTATGAGAAGAAAAAACATATAGGGGACAGAGAGGTCATGGAAAAGAAAAGGTTTAAGGGGCTTTGAGGGGGTTCTCATTCTCATTTTAACTGAAGATCCACCTACTGCTTTGAAGATAATACAGGAGTCATCTTGTGCAGTGTCACTCTGGGGGATTTTATTTATGACTAATTAAATGTTTTGCTGAAGTGTAAAGTTTTATTACTTACATCTTTTAATTTCTTTTGGTGAGGATATGTGCATATGGGGTACATCCATCTTTTGCTATCCATCAGTTTTAGAGATCTTATGTCCCGAAAGTGCAGTGCCAGTCACAGATCAAGAAAAACTGCTTTAGGCTCTTCTTTTGCAGGACTCGTTCCATTTACGTCCCTCTGGCAATTATTGTTGTAACAGTAGAGCTTTCCTAAAGCTCTAATGTGATATAATACTAGCATATTTCCTAACCATGTTGGAATCACCCAAGTGTCTCCTGTTTTCTTACAGCTAGATGTTCCACCGGCTTTAAGTGATGGTCCGAACAGCCCCTCTGCACTACGTGATCCAACAGCCGATCAGTCTGGGAGCCTGACAAGCCAGGAAAGGGACTGTGCTCTAGGTCAACGATTCTGACAGAGAAAACTTGTTCTGCCTCTTTAGCCAAGAACTCTGTACGTGACCTCCGCAGTGAGACGGGCATCTGGAGACAGGTAGTTACGTTGCAAAGCATTTATTTTTATGGTCTGCTCCAAAACTTTGTTCAGAAATGTGTCATGATACAATGCTGCACCAGGATTAGGCTTCTTGGACAACAGTCTCTTCTTTCATACATTTGAACTTGAGAGGTATAATTGCCCCCATGCAGCATATTGTCTTGTGAAGTGTGCACAGTAGAGGAATGGAAGAGAAAAGCATCAACACTTTTGTCCAGATATTGCTAGGGGTAGCAGAGTTCGTAACTGGGAGAAGAGTTGTGTGATGATCAGAAGGCATCTCTGATTATAACAGTTTTTTGGGACTGGGAACTAAATATACAACGGGAGCATTTCTGCCCCAGCACCAACCCATCTGGTTGCTTCTGTTTAGTGTCACTTCAGTGTATTCTTAACTAAGCCTTAAATGTAACACCACCAGCTTCTTTCTAATGTGAGGTCATGTCTCCTTTTGCATCTAGTCCTTTCCTGGACTGCTGTTGGCTTGTAATTGCATTGGATTCATAATAGAGTTTCTAGGTCTGCTGTCACAGCGTGTTTGGGAGAACCTGTGTTGCATTGAATGTGGTCTTGATTACTTGCCAATTAAAGTGCAAGGAAAACACTTAAAATCTTCTCCTTTAAAACTTCTCCTCTGAAGCCTATGAGAAACCTGTGGAGATTATTACTACCTGTCCTGTCTTCCTTCTCCTCCTCATTGTGGGTATGTGGGAAAATGCTGCTATTCTTATTTTTCAATCAATGTTTTTAGTATTAATGACATGTTCCTTTTCTGTGTGATTCTTTGTACACAAAACTCAAAGGAAAATGCCCTTTCGAGGTCAAATCCTGCTCATCAACACTACCAAGTTGTTGGGGGCTAGAAGGTTTTAGACAGTGTCTCTGCAAAAAGAAGATAGGTGGAAACATGATCCTGTGGCAGCTGAGCATGGCAGGAGATGTCTGGAGAAAGAGCGTTGTGGTGGGAGGGACCTGTTGGATGAAGGGAGCAGAGGAGCAGGGACCATAAGGAGGCAGTTCACAGGGGACACCAACACCATGAGCGTGGTAGCGCAGGAGGCTCTGTGCTGCGGTGCCTTATCTCCTGGAGCAGCTCTGCAGGGAGAAACGGCCCTCTTGCCACCCCGGGCACCCTGGTAGTGTGTGTTGGGAAAGAGCCATGTCTGGGGTGTGAAAATAAGCACAAACAGGACGGGGGAGAAGGGAGAACAAGCGAAAAGCCACGAAGGGTAGGGGCAAGGAGACAAGGAGGCGGGTGAGCTCACGTGTGGAGGTAACAGCGTGTCCATTTGTCTTGCTTGTGTTTTGGTTTGTCTTGCCTGTGTTTCTGTCACAAGGTTTTGAGTTGCCACCTAAAGTGGCAGTTATTTCAACTTGCAGTTATTTCAACTCGCATTTCTCCATGCCCAAGAAGTACATTTGACAGTAATTATTTCTGGGAGTGCAGTTAGGAGCATATCCTATTCCTGCAGAGGTATCAGCGTAATGGGATGTGGCAGTACAGGATAGCAGGCTGCGCCACCCCACTTTAGGAGGGGTCCTCTGTTCAATTGAACTTATATTTAAATCAGTGGAACATTAGGTTTCCCATAGTTGGGCTGGGACTAGTTCAGCCTGTGTCTCTGAACTTGCATGCTGGCAAGCTCCTTAAACACCGCTGCTAATTTTATTTTCTATTTTCAGCACGTATTTAAGATAACTCTTTTTGTTTAATAGGTTAAAGAGGAAATACTCTCACTGGCTGAGATCCCAGTGAGCAATTATAAATATTTTACTGTAGTTATAAGAACTTGGAATTCAGCCTTGGTCTGTGGGCATTAGCGAATCCATGTGTGGAATTTCCATGTGTTGTAAAGAATAGGAGGGTTTCACATGAACTAGGAGGAGAGTTTTGCTTGTTTTTGTTGATTTTAAAGTCTAAAGTAAAAGAAAAACAAACGGAGTTCTCGTAAAGCAAAACTCTGCAAACAGCTTTGGACCATATGGGTTAGAAAAGGGTTAACTGGGACTCTTCATCTCTATTGCATGCTAACACAGAAAGTCGGTGATGGGAGAAGCTAGGTCCAAACTGGAAGCTTTTGAAATAGCCCCCTAACTAGCCTAATGAATATGCTGCTGAGCCAACAGGTCATTTAACACTTCTCCTGTTGCTATTGTCCAACCAACCTTAAATGTCAGCTCTGTCATTCTCATAGGCTGCTCCTGCTTCAAAAGCTTTCCTGGCTTTGTTAGCTTGCTAAGAGGGGGTCCCCCCCACCCTCATTTCTAATTGCTGGCACAACCCCACCCATGTATTTACATGAACCTTTTCATTTAGATCAAGCCTTCAGTAGACAATTCTGCCAGTGGGCAGTGGTCAGGAAGAGATGTGACCCAGACGGAGGTGGAAGCATCAAATATATAGTGGTAATGATACTGCCTCGGACTGGTCAAATATAGTTGTGATGATACTGGTCAATTATAGTTGTGATGCTACTGCCCCGAACTGCAGCTCACTGAGCTTACCATGAGGAGTAACTTGCTTTACTGAGGGCGGCAGGTTAAGGTGGGCAGCTACAGGGATCAGGGGACGACGTGCTGGGGTAGCTGCCCACGCTCAAATGATTTTTCAGAGACTTGCACTGCTCACGAACCGTTCGCCCCTGGTGTGGTGCAAGCCTCGGGCTGTGGATGCTGCTGTGGGAAAGACTCTTCTTGCTGATACTTGCAGGCAAAACCCTCCCGGCAGGGATGGGTGGCCCCGGCTGCAGGGTTTGCACCGGGAGCCCGAGCACATCTTCCGTGTGCCGACGTTGGCTCGCCAAGCTGCTTGAATAAACATTTCACAGGAGCGGAGTTGCTTACCTGATAGAACTGAATATTGATCAGAAATATTTCTGTGATCCTTCTCACCCTGCAGATAGCAAGCACGCACCTTCTTGGAAAACTTCTAGTTTTTTTTGTGTCCCCCAGTACATTCAGTGATTTAGAAGGACTCAGAAAATTGCTTCTTAGCTAAGGTGGTCAGCAGGCAACTGATCCTTGCTTTATAGTAAGATTTTTTTCATGCCTTTTATACTCCTTGCATTGAAGAGATTCCTCGGTGCAATGGTCAGGAGTACTGTAACATTAAAGGTGTTTAATGGTCCTAATTTAACAGCAAAGGTATCGGCTTGACATATTCAAAAACTGGGTAAAGGACAAAAGGGCCGACGGAGTATTAGTATTCAATACCTAATTGCAATTATTTGCACAAACAGATTTTATTGGCCTTCTCATATTTGCATCAGCTGAAGGATAGCAAAGTAGAAATTCACATATCAGCACTGGAAAATTAAGGCTGATGGGTCTAATATCACAATTCCAAGTCTGTGCTGCTGCAGAGCAGAAATCCTTTCCTGGCTGTTTCCACTGATGTCGCCAAATGTGACCCCAAGACAGTGCTCGCTGTGGCAAACTGCTTGGCAATGCCATGTGCCTGTGAGCTGCCCCTCCGAAATGGGAACCAGGTACCGCTTTGTATTCCTCATGGAAAATATCACCCTGTTTGGGAGGCTTTTCAAACCACAGCAGCTCATTTAGGGGATATTGTTGAATGAAAGACTCCAGTCATTTTGCTGTGGTTCCTGTGAACTTCTAATTCAGTGAGATGCTTGGAAATGTCAGCGTGTGAGTTCACACCAGCCTCTTCGTGGCTACTCATGACTGATGCTACCAATGCTCAAGGTGGCCACAGCAACGAGCACGCTGCAATCTGACCAATATTGAATGAACCTACTGAGGACCTGGCATCAATTCTCATCAACCGTTCGGCTGAAGTCGTGCCTAGTGCTGAGCTCACGCCTAGCAAAACTAGCCAGGGGTCAAGTACAAGTTAATGTCAGGCTGACTTTCTACATGAGCACAGTCTGGATTTAAACTGAGATGTTTGTTAACAGCCCTGAGAAAATCATCTCTTACACTCAATTGCTTCCCTTCAGAATTTCTGAGGCACGTATCGTTTCACCAACAGTAAGGGGATGCTCGAGGTACCTTGTTAAAATGGTTTGAGTCCTTCCAGGAACCGCAGAGCTGATCAGTGAGGAGTAGATATTTCTTCACTGCACCCACCATAGGGGAAGTTCCACAAAAATCAAATATCACTATGGTCCTTTTTAACAGTCCTGGTGTCTCGAACAGCTTAAGTGCACGGTTGGTCTTATTTTGCTAGCAATATGACACAAGTGCAGAAAGATAAGAGCTGTGAGAGGGCCATCCCCACCAAGCTGTGGCTGGTGTTCAGATGAGATCTGGCCGCACTCTGAAGAACAGCTGAACTTGCTCGGTTATGGGAAGCAGAAGGCATTTCATTTCATAATGAAATAGGTGACTTCCTGAAGTGGAAGTGCACTTTCAGCGTAATCCATTGATTGGTTGAGGTCACTCCACCCGTGATGAGATGTCGTCCCATCTTGGCAACTCATGACTTTGCATCTCCCCCGCTTCTTGGGCAGCACCAACATGATCTACGTGGGCTGGAAGCCTTCAGTGCTCACCAGCTCCAGCTGGGACAGACCTTTGCTGTGTCTCAGCAAGAAGCTCCTGCAGGTGTGTTCAGGTGTGGCCTGAGCCTTGCCACAGGATGCAGGTAGTCACCTAAAACCCGGCACGTGCCTGTTCATCAGCTTGGCCCGCAACCAGCTGGTTACTTGGTTGGCGCAGGGTCGGCTGGAGCTTTCAGAAGGGGGGTGCAGGACTGTGCATTGAGTTCTCCTGGGATCGCCACAAACCTCACTGCCTTCCATGCCAAAAAGGCAGCACCCTGGAGCTTCCTTTTGTTTTAATTGTTCTTTTCATGCCTCCTGTAACTACATGGTAGTTATAGGAGTAGTTGTAATACATGGTAATTCGCATTATTAAAAAAAAAGTAAAAGCAAACCTAAACCTCACCTGGCGGACACAAAACAAACCTCAACCAAGACCAGGATGTTTTCT
The DNA here is from genome assembly GCA_032353885.1 of Nothura maculosa. NCBI lineage: Eukaryota > Metazoa > Chordata > Aves > Tinamiformes > Tinamidae > Nothura > Nothura maculosa. The sequence continues at coordinate 1,451,713 of JAUBOD010000222.1, read as the reverse complement.
AAGATGCAGTTCAGCAAGGTAACAGAGTCAATATGTTGACCTTGTGCCATCAAAATGAGCTCCCTGCCCCTGGTGTATCCTGCTATATCTTCCTTTGCCTTGCTCAGGCACTTATCTGGCCCCTTGGTCTCATGGTCAGTTCACTAACACAGCAGAAAACCAACCTGGCAAAAAAAAAAAAAAAAAATTAAAAAGATATTAATAAGGGATTTTTTTTTTGAGGTTTGAGGATGGATGGGGAACTGTGTGTTTGGTTTGGCTGGTTACTTGGTTGGTTGCATTAGGCTAAGGATCTCCTGGGGGGTTGGGTGAAGGCTGGAGCTGGGGAACCGTGTGGCCTGCAAGAGGCTGCAGCAGGAGGTCACGTTCACCCATCCAGCCTAGCAAGGCTTTTCCCTGGGTACCTTGGGGAATGTGCTCAGCCCCAGGGCACTGAGTACATGAACCTGCCCAGGGCAGAGCAGCTCTTTCAGCAGAGGGGTTTCAGGAGGTTCAACTTCCCTATGGGGGTTATGACCATCCGTTTGTTTCCTGGTCCTTCTCTCTGCTTTCAAAACCATGCTGTGAATGCTAGGACAAAACTTCCAACCCAGCTGTCCCTCAGCTACCAAATAACCCTTATTTGGCCCTTGACTAGCTGTGAGATCTTCCGTGGCATTCCTGGAAGAAGCATTTTTGGTAGCGTCTCCCTTGGCCATGGGGGAACAGGAGGGATGCTTGGGGGGGAGCACGGCAGGATTGCTCGTTTGCTGCTGGAGCTCTGTCCTGAGCAAGGACAGAGCAACCGGGTGCAACCGGGCAGCCCCTCCGGCCTTGCTAGCAGCCCAGCCTCCTTGTGCACCTTATGGTGAGACTGTGGTGTGAGGAAGAAAGGGTTTCAGAGCAGAGAGTGTGCGACCCAGTGCCAAGGAAAAATAAAAGAGCACTCTAATTATTCAACTTTTTGAAACACTTTAAAGTGTCCCTAAAAATAGGTAAGAGGGATGTTTATCAGCTACAAAGGGATTATCATGCAGTGGTGTTGCTTGTCTTATTTTATGATGATGCTACAGAATAGAGTCCCTCAGGTAGCCTCATTAATGTCTATGAATGAACCCCTCCTTTTGTGCTTTTGGTTTTAGAACATAGAAATAGGGCGTCAGGCTAGTGTGAGTAATTTTACTATACGTGCTTTGGAAAGCCTGAGGACATGGGTGTAGATCTCCATAAACCACAGTGGTTCTGGGTATGGATGACAAATGGATTTGGACTTTCCTACACCAGCAGATTGGATATACCCTAGGGAAGAACTTGGGCTAAAATCACCACTGACACCCTGCACGTTTAACTAAGCTTCTCCACGAAGCCATCACCTGCACGGGCCACCAGTTGCTTTGAGTTCTGTTGGCAAAGGTGCCCTGTGAGCAGACCAAGTCCATTGCGATCACCAGAGGCACTTCCAGAGCGCTGCCCGTCCGTCTGGGCGCGGGGCGGATGCTGCTGCTATCTGCTCCTCAAAGAGGGCAGCAGTTTCTTCTGGCTATCTCAGGATGACGGCAGTTACGCCCAGCCTGGAGCAGCATGTGGTGCTTTCTGAGACTTGCAGCTCCAGCCCGAAAATAACAGCTCTTTCTTCTGAGCCAACCAACAATTGTGGTCAGCCGCTAATACCAGTTTTACCATTGGCGTTTGCTCTATAGGAAGTGGCTCCTCGGAGAGCGCCCGGGGACACTCGTCCCCAGCGTGTGCAGGGTTTGTGGCAGCCAGAAGCGAATGGTTACACATTTCCTCCAATGCAACCTGCTTCTGGATGGAAACTACTGGATCCCAGGAAGCTGATAGCAAACAAACGGTGGAAATAGTGTAGAAACAGTAACTGCAGTTAATGGTGTGGGAATTTTTTTTTGAGAGAGAGAGAGGAATGAGTGGGTAAAATTCTCTGATCCCGCTATACCCTCCACTCGCACGTTCTTCTCTCTGTAGTCCGTTCCTTTAGCATGTGTAGCAGTTGTCACCGGAGTTCCCTTTGGGCTCGGCTGCCCATAGATGCAGCGGCGGCTCCGCTGCGCTGCCTCGGGGACACAAGTCACAAGGAAGGGGCCAGCGGGGGCTCCCGCAAGGCCCGCGGGACAGCGCGACCGCGGGGCACCCCCCGCGCCGCATCCACCGCATCCACGTGGCAAGGAAAGTTCTGTGGTGGGAGACTGGGGCAGACTGGGGGAGACTGGGGGCTGCGCGGGGCGCGCTCCCCGCCGCCCCCTGCCCCGCGCGCCAACTTTTCCGCGCCGCGCGCTGGCGCGTCCCCGGCGGGCGCTCGTTTTGAATGAATGACCTCACCCGCGGCGGCCAACGGGCGCGCGGCGGCGCTTAATATTCATGAGGCGGCGCGCCAATGAGCGGGCGAGGAGGTTGTTTTAAACGGCAGAGCCCCGCAGCCAATCAGGCCGCTCTCGTAGGCAGCCAACGCGAGGCTGAGGCGCCGCGCCGAGCCCCGCGTCGTGCCCTGCGCTCCGCTCCTGTCCACACTGCCGCGAACAATACAGGTACGTTCCGCGGCGCGGCCGCGCGCGGGGGGCGGCTGCCGCGCCCGCCCC